>CAUYRT010019561.1:0-20151 GCA_963574885.1 Lepilemur ruficaudatus
CGCGCAAGGAAGGCTGGGACGGTTGCAGTAGCTGCAGGGATCGCCCTGTGCTTCCTGCGAGAGCCGCGCGCGCGCTGCCTGCAGCGGGGTCTGTGCCTGTGCGGTTGCTGGCTCTCGTCATTACTACCATTGTTATTGTTGTTATTGAGACAGAGTCTCGCTCTGTCGCCCGGGCTAGAGTGCCGCGGCCTCAGCCTCGCTCACAGCAGCCTCCGACTCCTGGGCTCAAGCGATCCTCCTGCCTCAGCCTCCTCCCCAGTAGCTGGGACTACAGGCATGCGCCACCACGCCCGGCTAATTTTTTTTCTATATATATTTTTAGTTGTCCAGCTAATTTCTTTCTACTTTTAGTAGAGACGGGGGTCTCACTCTTGCTCAGGCTGGTCTCGAACTCTTGACCTCGAGCGATCCTCCCGCCTCGGCCTCCCGGGTAGCTGGGACTACAGGCATAGGTCCCCATGCCCAGCTAATTTTTTCTATATATTTTTAGTTGTCTAGCTAATTTCTTTCTATTTTTAGTGGAGACGGGGTCTTGCTCTTGCTCAGGCTGGTCTCGAACTCCGGACCTCAAGCGATCCTCCCGCCTAGGCCTCCTCCTGAGTAGCTGGGACTACAGGCATACGCCACCTTGCCCGGCTAAATTTTTCTGTATATATTTTTAGTTGTGCAGCTAATTTCTTTCTATTATTAGTAGAGACGGGGTCTCACTCTTGCTCAGGCTGGTCTCGAACTCCTGACCTCGAGCGATCCTCCCACCTCGGCCTCCCAGAGTGCTGGGATGACAGGCGTGAGCCCAGCCTTAAAGTGATTTTTAACGTGTGTCCCCTCGGCTGTGCTGCGTGATGCCTTGCACGTATTAAGCCTTAATAAATATTTACTACAGAGAACTCTTAGGCGTTTTTAGCCTGGATTTATCCCTCGCTGGCTGTTCCATCTCAGTAAATGGAGATGTGTTTTATGACACCCTTAGGCCTGTTTTACTTGCTCTAAAGTGGGTGGAGGTTTGGTTATCCAGTCTTCATTAGGAGACCCGAGGTGGAACGAGTCCAGCAGCGTTTTGATTATTGACTCTGTGTGTGGTACGCAGACATGAGCGACATGTAGCCCTGGCCCTCGGGGTATCTGCTCACCGTTGGGATAGGCAGGCAAGAGGAATAGGACTTCCCTGAGAGGCACATACGTGTTATCATGGCGGTTTAAAGGAAGGGGATGTCCTGGTGCGAGGGCTCACGCCTGTCATCCCAACACTCTGGGAGGCCGAGGAGGGAGGATCGCTCGAGGTCAGGAGTTAGAGACCAGCCTGAGCAAGAGCCAGACCCCCCATGTCTACTAAACAAAATAGAAAGAAATTTGTTGGCCAACTGAAAACATATAGAAAAAATTAGCCGACCGTGGTGGCACATGCCTGTAGTCCGAGCTACTCGGGAGGCTGAGGCAGGAGGATCGCCCATAGCAGCCTCAGACTCCTGGGCTCCAACTATCCTCCTGCCTCAGCCTCCCAAGTAGCTCAGACTACAGGCATGTGCCACCATACCCCCCTCATTTTTTCTATATGTTTGCAGTTGGCCAATTAATTTCTTTCTAATTTTTTTAGTAGAGATGGGAGTCTCGCTCTTGCTCAGGCTGGTTTCAAACTCTTGACCTGCAGAGATCCTCCCGCCTCGGCCTCCTCCCCGATGGCTGGGATGACGATGTGAGCCAAGGTGCCAGGCCGTGAAGCAGGATGTTCAGTAAATAAATACAGCGGGGGTCTGAATTTGCAGTGGCTTAACTTTCTCTCGCCCCTCTCCGCCCCTCGGGTAACTCTTCCCACAGCTGTCTGAAAACGTCGTCAACCGCATGAAGGATACCAGCCGGCCTACCAAGGCGGCCTCCTCTGCGCCGGCCTCTCCTTCGCCCTCGAAGCCTGGGCCTCCAGAAGGCACCTGGAAGGCCCCCCAGAGAGGTACGGAGGGGGCTTTGCAGAGGTTATGTGGATCGTGGGAGCCGTCGGGGGAAGGGAGGACTGACGGCGTGGCCGTCGGAACCCGTCTGAGCTCTGGGGTCACGCACACGCACGTTCCTTTCTGGGTGACGGAGGCTGCTCCGTTGTGCCCAGGATGGTGGCTTCCCGGGCGGGGCGGATGCCGTCTGCTGTGATGCAGGCAGCGCAGTTTGCTCAGAGCTGATGTCATCTGGGCCGCACTCTTTTCCCGCCCTCTGCCTCAGTTTCTCCATAGGTATAAAATGAGGCAGAAGGACTTGGTTTGATAACGCAGGTGAGAAGTTGCTTTTTTTTTTTTTTTTTTTTTTTTTGGAGACAGAGTCTTGCTCGTTCACCCGGGCTAGAGTGCCGTCCGTAGGCGTCAGCCTTGCTCACAGCAACCTCAGACTCCTGGGCTCAAGAGATCCTCCTGCCTCAGCCTCCCGAGTAGCTGGGATTACAGGCATGAACCATGATGCCTGGCTAATTTATATATATATATATATTTTTTAGTTGGCCAATTTCTTTCTATTTTTATTAGAGACGGGGTCTCGCTCTTGCTCAGGCTGGTCTCGAACTCCTGACCTTGAGCGATCCTCCCGCCTCGGCCTCCCAGAGTGCTAGGATGACAGGCTTAAGCCTCCGCACCAGGCTTATTTTTTCTATATATTTTCAGTTGTCCAGCTAATTTCTATCCATTTTTTTTTCAGTAGAGACGGGGTCTCGCTCTTGCTTAGGCTGGTCTTGAACTCCTGACTTTGAGTGATCCTCCTGCCTCAGCCTCCTGAGTAGTAGCTGGGACTACATGCGTGAGCCACCATGCCTGGCTATTTTTTTCTATATACTTTTTTTTAGTTGTCCACCTAATTTCTTCGTATTTTTAGTAGACACAGGAGTCTCACTCTTGCTTAGGCTGGCCTCGAACTCCTGACCTCGAGTGATCCTCCTTCCTCGGCCTCCCAGAGTGCTGGGATGACAGGCGTGAGCCCCCACGCCTGGCCTAAAGGGGCCTCTTATGCTCTGTCCCTCTCTCCCCCTTGCCAACACGGTGACCTGGGCGGCCGTCCTGGGAAATCAGAGAAGCAGCTTCCACAGCCACTCCTGGCCTGCATCTAGCGCAGATTCCAGATTCCAAAGAATCGTCACTCGAGTAGGGACAAGTGTGGGACGCCGTAGTCCATTGGCTCTGCCTGCAGCCTTGCTGGGGCCCTGAGTCTCCGGGCTGCAGAGAGACCCCTCTGGGATGAGAAGAGGCTCAGGGACATCAGGTTAAATCACAGACGTGTCCCTGGTTTGCCCACGGAGACCATCCTCAGCGGGGGACATGTCTGCCCCACCGTAGGGCACAGTCTTCCTGGTGGCAGGGGGGTGGGTGTCCTTCTGAGCCTCTTTCCTGGGTGACCGCCGTGCCTCAGTTTACCCTGGCGTGCTGTTGACAGGACGTTTTTTTTCCCCTCCTTCCTTTGCAGAATCCAAAGTGTCCCCCGCATGGGACAACAGCGGTGGTGGCCAGCAGATCCCAGGGGCGAAGGAGGATCTCCAGAGGTGAGGCCGGCTCGCACGCTCCTGGCCCCCGGGCTCTGCTGAAAAGCGTCTCTCCTCACCGGCCACCCCCTTCCCCTCGCCGGGGGCCTCTGCGGCTTCGTCTCACGTTTTTTTCCCCTTTGCATCGAAGGACGACCCTGCGGTCCAGATGGCACCGGTGCTGGGTTTAAAGATGACGAAATGCCAGAGGGGGACATGAGGGAGGTGATTGCTGACGTTCCGAAAAATCCATTTTAGGAAGCGAGGATGGGACAGTTGAGTGGGGCTGGACCTTCTGTGCATGCGTGCGCATGAAGGCGTATTTTTTTTTTTTTTGAGGCAGAGTCTCGCTATGTCACTCGGGCTAGAGTGCCGTGGTGTCAGCCTCGCTCACAGCAACCTCAGACTCCTGGGCTCAAGCGATCCTCCTGCCTCAGCCTCCCAAGTAGCTGGGACTGCAGGCATGCGCCACCATGCCCGGCTAATTTTTTCTATTTATAGTAGAAATGTGGTCTTGCTATGTTGCCCAGGCTGATCTGAAGCTCCTGACCTCGGGCAGTCCTCCCGCCTCGGCCTCCCAGAGTGCTGGGACTATAGGCATGTGCCACCATGCCTGGCTAATTTTTTTTTCTGTATATATTTTTAGTTGTCCGGCTAATTTCTTCCTATTTTTTTTTTAGTAGAGACGGGGTCTCGCTCTTGCTCAGGATGGCCTCGAACTCTTGACCTCTAGCAATCCTCCTGCCTCAGCCTCCGAGTAGCTGGGACTACAGGCATGAGCCACCACGCCCGGGTAATTTTTTCTATATATATTTTTAGATGTCCAATTAATTTCTTTCTGTTTTTAGTGGAGACGGAGTTTCTTGCTCAGGCTGGTCTCGAACTCCTGACCTTGAGAGATCCTCCCGCCTCGGCCTCTCAGAGTGTTAGGATGACAGACATGAGCCACTGCACCCAGCTAATTTTTTTTTTCTATATATATTTTCAGTTGTCCATCTAGTTTCTTTTTATTTTTAGTAGAGGCGGGGTCTCGCTCTTGCTCAGGCTGGTCTCGAATTCATGAGCTCAAAGGATCCTCACGCCTCGGCCTCCCCAGAGTGCTCGGTTCGGAATTTTTACATTCAACCTATAGAGAAATCAAATAATTTATCTTGTAACGTTGATGTCATACACCATTACACAATTATATTGTATTTTCTCTCCTGACCTTGATTGTCGGACATTTAGGTTGCTTGCGTTTTTTTCATTATAATAAATGATACTGCCGAGATCATCTTAGTACTGATAACTTTTTTCTCTCTCTGTAGGATTATTTTACTAGGCAGAATGCCCAGAAATAGGGTAAAGGGTAGGAACATACACAGGATGAAGAGTTAAATGTTCAAAGCAGGCCAGGCGCAGTGGCTCACGCCCGTCATCCCGGCACTCTGGGAGGCCAAGGCCAGAGGATCGCTTGAGGTCAGAAGTTCGAGACCAGCCTGAGCAAAAGCGAGACCCTGTCTGTACTAAGAATAGAGTGAAAGTAGCCTTACAACTAAAAATATGTAGAAAAAATTAGCCGGGCATGGTGGTGCATGACTGTAGTCCCAGCTACTCTTGAGGCTGAGGCAGGAGGATCCCTGGAGCCCAGGAGTCGGAGGTTGCTGTGAGCGAGGCTGACGCCACGGCACTCTAGCCCGGGCGACAGAGCGAGACTCTGTCTCCAAAAAGAAAATGTTCAAAGCAAAGACCTACTGTCTGAAATCTTTAAGCTCTCAAGTTGAGGCAAGGTGAGGCTGGGCCTCCCTCCCCGCCCACCCGGTTTGAAGGAGTAGCTTGCACGGGGTTGAGGCCCTGCCCTGAGAGTCTCTGCTTGGGCACGTGGCTGCCTGACTCCTCCTCACCCGGTGTCAAGGGCTCCTTGCGTTCCCGATCCGTGTTGTCCTGGCTGAGTGTTCCGGCCTCTGCTGGCCTTGGCGGCTGTCACTGACCTCGGGGAGGACATGGTGAGGCCTGGGAGGCTCACAGCACCCTCCTCTGTCCTCGCCGGCCCGTGGCCGGCCTCAGAGTTCTCCCGGCCCCACAAGTCCCAAATCTCAGTCCCCCCTTGGTGGCCGGAGCAAACACTCGAACCCCCGTCTCGGCTCCGAGGCCTCCAGCGACGCTGTCTGTCTGTCTGTCTCCCGCCCAGGTGCAGACAGGAGCTCACCCCGGCCCAGGATGAGCCGTCCCAGGTGGCGAAGAGCGACAGAGAGCCAGCCACCCGGCACCCACAGGCGTCCCCGCCGCGCGGGGAGGGCAGCGTCGAGCCCGAGAAACACAAGTTGGCCCGGCAGGTGCGTGTCGCTCTTCCGAGCTGGTGTTTTTGTGCCCGTGCAGCCGGCACACGGGCAGGTAGAGGCCGGGCCTGGCACCTGCATGGTCTCAAGCCCTGGTGGCTCAGGCTGCCCGTCAGAGGGCTCAGCTTTGCCCCTGAGTCACGGGTGTCTTCATAGGAGCCAGGTACTGGGTTCTTTTTTGTTTTTGAGACAGAGTCTCTGTCGCCCGGGCTAGAGTGCGGTGGCGTCAGCCTCGCTCACAGCAATCTCCAACTCCTGGGCTCAAGCGATCCTCCTGCCTCAGCCTCCCGAGTAGTTGGGACTACAAGCATGCGCCACCATGCCCGGCTAATTTTTTTATATATATATTTTTAGTTTGCCAATTAATTTCTTTGTATTTATAGTAGAGACGGGGTCTCCCTCTTCCTCAGGCTGGTCTCAAATTCCTGACCTCGAGTGATCCCCCTGCCTCGGCCTCCCGAGTAGCTGGCACTACAGGCATGCGCACTACAGGCATGTGCCCGGCTAATTTTTTCTATATATTTTTAGTTGTCCAGGTAATTTCTTTCTGTTTTTTAGTAGAGACGGGGTCTCGCTCTTGCTCAGGCTGGTGTCGAACTCCTGATCTTGTGCGATCCTCCCATCTCAGCCTCCCAGAGTGCTAGGATCAACTGGCGTGACATACCGCACCCAGCCCATCTAGAGATTTTTTTTTTTTTAATTTCAAAATTTCAATTATATATATATATGTTATTTATTTATTTTTTTTGAAAGCGTCTCGCTCTGTCGCCCAGGCTAGAGTGCCGTGGCGTCAGCCTTGCTCACAGCAACCTCCAACTACTGCGCTCAAGCGATCCTCCTGCCTCAGCCTCCCGAGTAGCTGGACTACAGACATGCGCCACCATGCCCAGCTAATTTTTTGTATATATTTTTAGTAGGCCAATTAATTTTTTTCTCTTTTCAGTAGAGAAGGGGTCTCGCTCTTGCTCAGGCTGCTCTCGAACTCCTGACCTCAACGAGCGATCCTCCTGCCTCAGCATCCTCCCAGAGTGCCAGGATTACAGGCATGAGCCACCGAGCCCGGCCATGCTAATTCCCCTTTGCAATGGGTGTCAACTTCCCGGCGTCCCTTCCCTGGTTAAAGCCAGCCCATGAGCACACGGGGGCCGTCTGCCACCCTGAACGGGACGTTCTTCTAGCAGGTGGGCAGGCAGCCTCCCCACGCTAACGAGGAATCTGCGGAATGCCTCCAGGGACCCGGCAGCACAGCCGCGGGTCCTGACTGCCGTCTCTGCGGGAAAACGCAGCTGACGAGGGGGCGGCCTGTGCTCGGTGGCCGACCCCGGATGGCTCTCGTGACCTCCAGCGGCTCTGGGAGGACAGGAGAGAGAGAGAGAGCCGTGGTGTTGGAGGGTGTCCTTATCTTTCTGGCTCTCTGCTCGTCCCTGGAGTGACCACCAGAGCTGGAGGAGAGGAATGTGTGTGTTTATCTTTCCCTCAGGCCTCTGCGGGTTGGGGTGGGGTGGCTGGGTTTTTTTTTTTTTCCTCCCAGCACAGTTGCTTTTTCTTCCTCACAAGAATTTGCCTGCATCGTCCTGACTTGATCCTTCTCTTCCTTTCCCTCAAGGGGCAGCAGGATTCTGCTCCGCTGCCGGGATCTCTCTGGTCGGAGCAGACTTGGGTTTTTAGGGTGTTAGGGTGAGAGTTGTATTTTATTTATTTATTTTTTTGGCACAGAGTGTCGCTCTGTCTTGCCCAGGCTAGAGTGCCGTGGCGTCAGCCTCGCTCACAGCAGCCTCCGACTCCTGGGCTCAAATGATCCTCCTGCCTTGGCCTCCTCCCGAGTAGCTGGGACTGCAGGCATGCGCCACCAAGCCCGGCTGATTTTTTTTCTTATATATGTTTTTAGTTGTCCATCTAATTTCTTTCTATTTTTTTTTAGTAGAGACTGGGGGTCTCGCTCTTGCTCAGGCTGGTGTCGAACTCCTGACCTCGAGTGATCCTCCCTCCTCGGCCTCCCAGAGTGCTCGGATGACAGGCGTGAGCTACCGCTTGCCCCCAGCTAATTTTTTCTATATATATTTTTAGTTGGCCAATTAATTTCTTTCCATTTTTTTAGTAGAGACTGGGGGTCTCACTCTTGCTCAGGTTGGTCTCAAACTCCTGACCTCGAGTGATCCTCCCGCCTTGGCCTCCCAGGTGCTGGGACTACAGGCGTGAGCCACTGCGCCCGGCCTGGGCTCTGGCCTGAAACTTGTGATTTTTACGTGGCCGTTAAATCAGCGAACTTCACCCCGCGTTAGGAGGTTTCCCTGAGATGGAGCCTTGCCCTGGGAAATGGCAGAGAGCTGTGCGCAGTCAACTGCAGAGAATCATGATGGCCATGGGAGGTGACAGTCACCGCCCTGTGCCAGCACCGCTCTGAGCACTTTTCCTGCATTATCTCAAGTGTCCTCACGACAGTCCAGGAACAAGGGCCCAGTCACCACCCTCATTTAACAGAAGGGACAGCAGAGAGATTTAAGGGACTTCCTCAAGAAGCATAACTAGGCAGCAGGCTTCGCACCCAGGTGATGTGGCTCCTGAATCCTCACTACGCCGCCGCCTCTGATTCCAGCAGAATGAGTGCATTTAAAACTCTCACCGCAGCCGGGCGCGGAGGCTCACGCCTGTCATCCTGGCACTCTGGGAGGCCGAGGCGGGAGGATCGCTCGAGGTCAGGAGTTCGAGACCAGCCTGGGCAACATAGCGAGACCTCGTCTCTACTAAAAAAAAAAAAAATACAAAGAAATCAGCTGAACAACTAAAAATATATAGAAAAAATTAGCCGGGCGTGGTGGTGCATGCCTGTAGTCCCAGCTACTCGGGAGGAGGCTGAGGCAGGAGAATCGCTTGAGCCCAGGAGTGTGAGGCTGCCGTGAGCGAGGCTGTCGCCACGGCACTGTAGCCCTGGTGACAGAGCGAGACTCTGCCTCAAAAAAAGAAAGGCATTGGACTGGGGGTGCCGGTCTCATGCATTTCCTGGGGTTGGCCTGGGGGCGCAGGAAGCTGCCGGCCTTGCCTTAGGGAAGTTCGGGGCAGAAGGCCAGGCTGTGAGGACACCGCTGGCTGCTCCCCGGTTGTCACTCTGTCATGGGTCCCCAAGGAGCCGTCTCTCCTAGCAGTTACTACGGTTATTGCCGCTACCCCGGGAGAGACCCCCCCCCAGGGAGCCTTGGAAAATGAAGTCTGGGAGGCCCCTGTGCAGGATGCCGGGTCAGAGCAGAAACTCTTCTGGGTCCTGTTCTCACCGTGTTATCTGCATGTGGGGCTGAGCCCCGCTAGGTGGCAGTCGTGGGCCACGCGCCGGCCAGCCGGGGAGCATCAGAGCCAGGGGCGGGGAGAAGGCCACGGAGGCCCGCAGGCAGGGTGGGGAGAGAGGGACTGTCCCCCGTGTGCTGCTTTGAGATCCTGCAAGTGGTGACTTTCAGGCTGATTGGATCTGGCTGGGAAGGGCTGCAAGTTCCTTTATCCTGGCTCTGATCTTGCGCCTCCCAGCCTCCGTTTTTTTGTTGGGAGACCCAGGTTTCTGGGCCCAGCCTGACCTCCCTTTGTGGCGCCTAACCTGGCAGGGCTGGTCCTGTCCTGTGGTGGGGGGGGGGTGGATAAAAAATACAAAGAAATCAGCTGAACAACTAAAAATAAATAGAAAAAATCAGCCGGGCGTGGTGGCGCGTGCCTGTAGTCCCAGCTACTTGGGAGGGAGGCTGAGGCCGGAGGATCGCTTGAGCCCAGGAGTGTGAGGTTGCTGTGAGCGAGGCTGACGCCACGGCACTCCAGCCCGGGCGACAGAGCGAGACTCTTGTCTGGCCAGCACCGCTGGCCTCCTGTTCTTCCAGCCTCTTCAGTGCCACTGTTTGGGAGGCAGGGCTCCCTCCTCCTCCTCCAGCCTCATTCCCCCGAAAAGCGAAAGGCCCCGGCGGCTTGGCTGGCGTCCAGAAAAAAATGTAGAGGCAGAATAGTTGGGATTAGATGAGGAATGAGAAACGTTAGAGTCTCGTGATGAGCAGGGCTTGGCACACACTCTGCGAAGCCAGGCTCCCGTGTTCCCGGACCCGGCAAGTCTAACGGCTTTTCCGTGCCTGATAGCCGGCGAGGTTGAGGCCGAATCGCAGAGCTGAGTCTGTGTGGACTTCTTCTCGTGGAGGGTGATAGGGAGATGGGAGGGTGCCTTCCACAAACAAGTCCTTGAAGCTCGGTAGCCGGTGGCACCCGCCAAAGTGCCTTTTCCAGGCCAGGCGCAGTGGCTCACGCCTGTCATCCCAGCACGCCGGGAGGCCGAGGAGGGAGGATCGGTCGAGGTCAGGAGTTAGAGACCAGCCTGAGCAAGAGCGAGACCTCATCTCTACTAAAATAGAAAGAAATCAGCTGGACAGCTAAAAATATATAGAATAAATTAGCCGGGCGTGGTGGTACATACCTGTAGTCGCAGCTACTCGGGAGGAGGCTGAAGCAGGAGGATTGCTTCAGCCCAGGAGTCTGAGGTTGCTGTGAGCGGGGCTGACGCCATGGTACTCTAGCCCGGGTGACAGAGCGAGACTCTGTCTCAAAAAAAAAAAAACAAAGTGCCTTTTCCTTGGCTGCCTCTTGCAAAACAAGCAGATTCCGAGTATCTTGTGGGTGGAGGGACCGCCACGGATTTTGGCAGCCAAAGCCCACAGAAGGGACACGGGGACCTCAGCCAGCACCGCGGTGACCTGGACTTCCGAGCACTGGTTTGAGGAGGCTCAGGTTGTTGCCCAGACGTGGCCGGTCTTGCTCATCTCTGCGGAGAAGGCCAGGTCCCCCGGGCTGTGTGGCTTTTTGGCCTCCAGGAAGCTGAGCAGGAGGAGGAGGAGGAGGGGGGTGTGTAGCATTTGTAGCCCGGTGCAGAGCGTTCCGAGGGGCTGGCATTCCAGGGAACGTGCTGGGGCCCGCCCGCATGCCTGCCATAGCTGTGGCTCGCAGGGCATTGGCCCGTGCCGACACCGGGGTGGAGTTCCGTGTAAACACCTCTTGGGGCCCCTGAGTAAAGAAAGGGCTTCAGGCCGGGCACGGTGGGTCACGTCTGTTGGGATCCCAGCACTATGGGAGGCCGAGGAGGGAGGATCGCTCGAGGTTGGGAGTTGGAGACCAGCCTAAGCAAGAGCAAGACCCCGTCTCTACTAAAAAAATAGAAAGGAATTAATTGGGCAATTAAAAATTTATGTAGAAAGAAATTAGCCGGGCGCATGCCTGTAGTCCCAGCTATTTGGGAGGCTGAGGTGGGAGGATCACTCGAGGTCAGGAGTTCGAAACCAGCCTGAACAAGAGCAAGACCCCATCTCTATTAAAAATAGAAAGAAATTAGCCAGATAACTAAAAGAATACATATAAAATTAGCTGGGCATGGTGGCTCGTGTCTGTTGTGATCCCAGCACTCTGGGAGGCCGAGGAGGGAGGATCGCTCGAGGTCAGGAGTTGGAGACCAGCCTGAGCAAAGAGCGAGACCCCATCTCTACTAAACATAGAAAGAAATAAGCTAGATAACTAAAAATGTATGTAAAAAATGAGCTGGGTATGGTGGCGCGTGCCTGTAGTCCCAGCTACCCGGGAGTCCGAGGCAGGAGGATCATTCGAGGTCAGGAGTTCGAGACCTGCCTGAGCAAGCTCAAGACCCCATCTCTACTAAAAAAAAAAAAATACAAAAATTAGCTGGATAACTAAAAATAAATATATAGAAAAATTAGTCAGGTACAGTGGCGCATGCCTGTAGTCCCAGCTACTTGGGAGACTGAAGTAGGAGGATCACTTGAGGTCAGGAGTTCGAAATAAGCCTGAGCAAGAGCGAGACCCCATCTCTATTTAAAATAGAAATTAGCCAGATAACTAAAAATATACATATAAAATAAGCTGGGCATGGTGGCGGGTGCCTGTAGTCCCAGCTACTCGGAAGGAGGCTGAGGCAGGAGGATCACTCGAGCCCAGGAGTCTGAGGTCACTGTGAGCGAGGCTGATGCCACGGCACTCTAGCCCGGCCGACAGAGCGAGACTCTGTCTCAAAAAAAAAAGGATGTGAAGAACCATGGCCTGGAAAAGCGCAGGCTGGTGGTTCGGACTCCTGCCAGGGCGGCAGAGGCTGCAGGATGGGGGCCCGCACGGTGGTGGTATCCAGAGAGAATACGAGGAGGCCAAAGTGTTAAAGGAAATGGGAGTTGAGGAAGGGGCCTTTGGCAGCTCCCTGCAGGGCCTGTGTGGATCCCAAGCAGCAGGTCTGTTTTCATGGTGGGTGGAGACGGGTCATTGCGGATCCCCAGGGCCGGGAGCCGGTTTGCGAGGTCTGTGAATTCACCCAGCCTCACCCCTCCAAGGTGCAGTGCAGCCAGGGGCCCAGGTGAGGGCAGCGGAGTTGGCCCGTCCAAGAGGTTGACGTCTGCGGGTCCCCCTGGGTCTGTGTCACCGGCTGGAGGGGCGTCTCTGAGCTCGCACTGAGAATCCTCCTCCGTCACGTTCCTGGCAGCCCTGCGGTTCCTCTCGGGCCCCTGGGGGTTCCACAGTCTGTCTGTGTTTGAGTCACTGTAGCTCTTTTTTTTGGCAGCCCGATTATTTTGGCTTGACAGGTAGGCACAACTGTCTCGTTAAATGCAGACGTATCTGTGCGGCTTTAAAAGAAAACTGAAAACCGGGTATGGTGGTACATGCCTGTAGTCCCAGCTACTCGGGAGGAGGCTGAGGCAGGAGGATCGCTTGAGCCCAGGAGTTTGAGGTTGCAGTGAGCAAGGCTGACGCCACGGCACTCTAGCCTGGGCGACAGAGTGAGACTGCCTGAAAAAAAAAAAAAAGAAAAGGGAAAAAAGGAAGATTCCATTAGCCTCAAAAGAAAAAGAAGAATACTAGAAGCCTCTTTTATTCAGACATTCAAAATATCAAAATTTGCAGTCGTTAAATTCATGAAATGGGAATGAAGTCACGACTCGTCCTTCCTTTTATTTTTAATTTTTTTTTTGTTTGAGACAGAGTCTCATTCTGTCGCCTGGGCTAGAGTGAGTGCCGTGGCGTCAGCCTCGCTCACAGCAGCCTCCAATTCCTGGGCTCAAGCAATCCTCCTGCCTCAGCCTCCTCCCGAGTAGCTGGGACTACAGCCATGAGCGCCACCATGCCTGGCTAATTTTTTTCTATATATTTTTAGTTGTCCAATTAATGTCTTTCTATTTTTAGTAGAAACGGGGTCTCGCTCTTGCTCAGGCTGGTCTCGATCTCCCAACCTCGAGCGATCCTCCCGCCTCGGCCTCCTCCCAGAGTGTTGGGACGACAGGCTTGAGCCACCGCGCCCGGCTGCCGGCCGTCAGATTGTCCTTGAGCTCCCTGCTCTGAACAGATCCACACGCGACAGAATCTTCCTTCCGATGCACCCGGGGAACTTGTCACCTAAAGGAGCCCCACTGTGGACTCGTGCGAGGGTCGGGGCGGCTTTTGTGTCCTTAGCGAGCTCTCGCCACTCCCTCTGGGGGGATCGTGCACTCAGGGCTGCCTGTGTGTAGTTAGCGACCCAAAGCCAGAAGGCAGCAGAGCCCCGTGGGAAGCAGGACTGCAGCTCTGCTGTTCTCTCTTCACGATCGAGTGCCTTGGGGTTTTTTTTTTTGCCACATTAGATTTTCCTCTTGCGTTTTTTTTTTTTCTGTAAATGAAAAGCTTTCCCGGCAGATGTCGGGAAGCCACTTCTAGGGCATCGATAGTTACCAAAAAAAGACCCTGGCTTCCTCCCCGCCGTCAGCTGACCGTGCATTTCCCTGCCCCACATCTGTGCCGTCCTCTACAGAAGGAGGCTGAGCCTGCCAAGTGCCCGCCGGGCCATCGTCCTGGCCTCTACCCACCCCCCCTCCACACACACATAACCCCGAGACCCGGCAGCACAGATCTGTCCCATGGAGCGAGACCGGTCAACCCCGCTCTGCGCAGGAATTATTCCCGGTCTCGTTGTGCTGAGCTGCATGGGTGGCATTCGAGGCCCTTTGAGATCGGACTGCGTGGGACGTCGCCTCCCCTTCGGGACTCCCGGCCTCAGCCTCTCCCTCTCTTCTCCGCTTCGCCCGGTCCTGTGCTGCTTCTGTCTGTCCCTCTCTCTGTTGTCGGCTCCTTCCTCCTCCTTCCCCATTTCCTATTTGATTTCCAACTCCTGACCTCGAGCGAGCCTCCCTCTTCAGCCTCCCACGGTGGTGGGATGACAGACGTGAGCCACCATGCCCCGCTAATTTTTTCTATGGGTACTTTAAATTGTCCAGATAATTTCTATTTTTAGTAGAGACAGGTTCTCGCTCTTGCTCAGGCTGGTGTCCAACTCCTGACCTTGAGCGATCCTCCATCCTCAGCCTCCCCAGTAGCTGGGACTATAGGCATGCGCCACCATGCCTGGCTAATTTGTTCTATATCTTTTGCGTTGGCCAATTAATTTCTTTCTATTTTTGGTAGAGACGGAGTCTCGTTCTTGCTCAGGCTGGTCTCCAACTCCTGACCTTGAGGGATCCTCCAGCCTCAGCCTCCCAAGTAGCTGGGATGACAGGCACGCGCCACTACGCCCGGCGAATTTTTTCTATATATACTTTAAGTTGTCCAGTTAATTTCTTTCTATCTTTAGTAGAGACGGAGTCTCGCTCTTGCTCAGGCTGGTCTCCAACTCCTGACCTCAAGCGATCCTCCAGCCTCAGGCTCCCAGAGTGCTGGGACTGCAGGCCTGCGCCACCACGCCTGGCGAATTTTTTCTATAGTTTTTTAATTGTCTGGCTAATTTCTTTCTATTTTTACTAGAGACGGGGTCTCATTCTTGCTCAGGCTGGTCTCGAACTCCTGACCTCCAGCGATCCTCCTTCCTCGGCCTCCCAGCGTGCTGGGATGACAGGCGTGAGCCACCGCGCCCGGCCGAGCTCAGTACTTTCTACATTTACTATAATCACCTGCAGACAAGCTCTTCCTCCTCCGTAAACAGATGCTTTGGCAGCGCATTTGCCTTTTTTGTCTCCCCGCAAACCCCCGGCCCCGTCCCTTGCTCGGATGCCTGCGGAGCGTGTGGGCGTGCCCCTCGGAAAGTTCCGGAATCGGCCTCCCAGGGGCGACCGGCTCCACGGCTTCTCCACCTTTCCTCATGTCTGTCACCTGCTGCTCCGGTTTCCACCGTGCATTCAAACGTGTTGTTTTTTTTTTTTTTTTTTTTTTGTAAGAGGGAATATCTGTGTGGTCCCGGCCGGCTCTGATATGCGTTGCCATGGCAACGGGGCAGCCTCCACATCTCGCCGGTTAGGAGGATGCACTTTTCTGCCCGCAAGATGCCCGTTGCCACCGTCCAGGGCCGCAGGTCTCTGCCTCAGAGGCCTTGTTATTAGGGGTGGTTTCTCAGCAGGGGAGCAGCCGACGACGGGCCTGGCCCTCTGTTTGCATCTGTGTCCCTGGCCTCTGATTCCAGCCTCGGTGCAAACTCCTGCCACAGGCCCCGTGACATGGCCAGTGGCTTTAAGGCAGGCCCGGGGGCGCTGCGGTCTGCACACCTGCTGCGCCTGTTTGGAGGCCCACGAGGGAGGCTGGGGAGGGCGAGAGTTGAGGTTCTTAGGGTCTGGTTTAGCAGGTCATCTTGAAGCTGCTAGTGTGACATCAGGCAGTGTCTCCCAGCAGACTCCCTGTCCACTGGCTGACCCCTACCCGGTGTATTTGACAGGGGGGAGACACTGGCCTCCCTTTCTGTTTTTTTTTTTTTTTTTGAGACGGAGTCTCACTCTGTTTCCTGGGCT
Organism: Lepilemur ruficaudatus; assembly: GCA_963574885.1. Classification (NCBI taxonomy): domain Eukaryota; kingdom Metazoa; phylum Chordata; class Mammalia; order Primates; family Lepilemuridae; genus Lepilemur; species Lepilemur ruficaudatus. Next base: position 15,561 of record CAUYRT010019561.1, read on the forward strand.
ACAGTGCCGTGGCGTCAGCCTCGCTCACAGCAACCTCAGACTCCTGGGCTCAAGCGATCCTCCTGCCTCAGCCTCCCTCCTGAGTAGCTGGGACTACAGGCATGCGCCACCATGCCCGGCTAATTTTTTCTATATATATTTTTAGTTGTCCGGCTAATTCCTTTCTAAGTTTTTTAGTAGAGATGGGGTCTCGCTCTTGCTCAGGCCGATCTTGAACTCCTGACCTTGAGCGATCCTCCTGCCTCGGCCTCCCCAGAGTGCTGGGATGACAGGCGTGAGCCACTGCGCCGGCCTGTTGCCACTACTCTTGTTCTGAATGTCATGAGCAGAAATGTCGGTCGCCTCCTCCCCGGGGCGCCAGTCCAACCCCCCCCCCGGCCCCACCACCTCTGGCTAACTTGGACTCCGTTTTTTCTCCCAAGCAGGCCTTGGAGCTGGAGAGCCGGGAGGCAGAGCTGGGTCGTCGTCGCGCCTTCTACAAGGAGGAGCTGGGGTGCATGGAGAGGAAGGTAGGCTCAGGCCTGGCTGCCTGGTCCCTGGGGCCAGGTCCTGAAGGCACCTGCCCAGACACGGGCCACCTGCGCAGGGCGGAGCGAGGCTAGCGAGGCCGGTGCCCAGCAGCCCAGACGCCAGCCAGCCCGTGCACAAGCCGTCCCACGGTCGGTCCACAAGCCCAGCCTTCGCACAAGTCTCATGCACAGAGATAATCGGTTTTTAATTGGTCCCGTTTTTTGTTTTTCTTATCGAATGTGGCTGGCTCTGCTATAGAGTTTGATTCTAGAAAAAAAATTCGCTTCTGCCACCGGGCGGTGCTGAGAGCCAGCGTACCTTCCTCGGCCTGGTTAAGCCGCACTGGGTAAAAATAATAATAATAATGCCGTGATGTCTTGCCGTACAGATACATTAAACTCGTATCATCGATTTCCTCCCGGGAGTCGGGCAGATCAAAGCGCACACCCACTGGGTTTTTTTTCACACTGGTTTTTTTTTTTCCTAAGGACGAGCCCTGGAGATGGGTGAGGTTTAAAGATACATCATCTCCTGCCTTTTATATTTATTTATTTTATTTTTGGAGACAGAGTCTCACTCTGTTGTCCGGGCTAGAGTGCCATGGTGTCAGCCTCGCTCACAGCAACCTCAGATTCCTGGCCTCAAGCGATCCTCCTGCCTCAGCCTCCTTCCCGAGTAGCTGGGACTACAGGCATGCGCCACCACGCCCGGCTAATCTTTTCTCTATATATTTTTAGTTAGCCAATTAATTTTTTTCCATTTTTTTTTTTAGTAGAGACGAGGTCTCGCTCTTGCTCAGGCTGGTTTCAAGCTCCAGACCTTGAGCGATCCTCCCGCCTCGGACTCCCAGAGTGCCAGAATGACAGATCTGAGCCACCGTGCCCGGCCGTCATGCCTTTTTTTGTTGTTGTTAAAAAAAGCCTGCAACCACTCTTGAAAATCCATTCGGTAACTTGCTTACTCTTTTTTTTCGTTTAATTTGTTGATGATGACAGATTTTTTTTTTTTTTTCCAAAGAAACGGCTTAAAAACGTGGGAGGGGATGGTTGGGAGGTGGAAAAAAAAAACAACCAAAAGTGTTCTTCCTCGTGCCTGAGACAGCAAGCTCTCCAAGCCACCCTCCGCTGCTAGCTCGATGCAGGCAAATGTCCCCATGATTTGTCATGGTTTGCAGCTTTGCAACTGGCAGTTTGCTGCAGGGGCCTGATTTCCACGGCCGGGGTGGGGACGGGAGTTTGTCCTGTGGGGCGCCACCGCGGGAACTCAGCTTTGCACGGGCGCTGGGCATGGAGGGAGGTCTCTGCTCCGTGGACACCCGGGGTTTTTTTGTTTTTTTTTGAGACAGAGTCTCAATCTGTTGCCCGGGCTAGAGTGCCGTGGTGTCAGCCTCGCTCACAGCAGCCTCCAACTCCTGGGCTCAAGCGATCCTCCTGCCTCAGCCTCCCGAGTAGCTGGGACTACAGACATGCGCCACCATGTCCGGCTAATTTTTTCTATTTACTTTTAATTGTCCAGCTAATTTTTTTCTATTTTTGGTAGCGACAGGGTCTCGCTCTTGCTCAGGCTGGTCTCGAACTCCTGACCTCGAGCGATCCTCCCACCTCGGCCTCCCAGAGTGCTGGGATGACAGGCGTGAGCCACCGTGCCCGGCTGACACCCAGGGTTTTTAGGGGTCCCCCGGGCCTGAACGGCGGAATACAGGAAGGTCTCATCACCGGTGACATCCCAGTGAGTCTTGGGAATGACAGGGCACCTCCGAGTGGCCCTTAACAAGCAAACCTTTCCCCAGAGCAGCGTCGTCCTCAGGTTTGGCTGTGGCTCTTAATGACAAGGACTGTGATTTGACATCCCTTAGAAAGGATAAAAAAAAAAACACACACACAAAAAAAATTCTGCCAGCCATGGCTCTCATTATCTCAGTGGCCCATATGTTCATAGGCACAGGGTTTTTTTTTTTTTTTTTTTGGTTATTTGTGCAATTCTTTGCAATTCTCCGCCTCTGCTTCTCTCTCCGGGCTTGGCTGCTAGAGGCAGGTGTCTGTTGAAGGGTGGAAGGGAAATAGCCTCAGAGTGGTTTTTTTTCCCTCTTGTAAAATCCATTCTCTCTCCCCTTGTTCCACTTCTCTCTGTGTTAGTTCTCTTAAAAAAAAAAAAAAAAAAAAAACGGTTCTCTCGGCCGGGCGCAGTGGCTCACGCCTGGAATCCTAGCACTGTGGGGGGCCGAGGCAGGAGGATCACTCGAGGTCAGGAGTTGGAGGCCAGCCTGAGCAATGTAGCAAGACCCCGTCTCTTCTAAAAAAAAAAAAAAAATAGAAATTAGTTGGCCAACTAAAAATATATAGGAAAAAACAGCTGGGCGTGGTGGCGCATTCCTGTAGTCCCAGCTACTCGGGAGGCTGAGGCAGGAGGATCGCTTGAGCCCAGGAGTCTGAGGTTGCTGTGAGCGAGGCTGACGCCACGGCACTCTAGCCCGGGCGACAGAGCGAGACTCTGTCTCAAAAAAAAGAAAAACAGAATTTGCTGTAGAATCTGCTAATTTGCTGGTGGTTCTTGGGTATTGGCCAGTGACGTTGCTCAGCCTAGAGCGATGGCGAATACTTCCTGGATCCTTACACTGAGCCACATGCTGGCTCCTGTAGCCTCCACTTTTGTACATACTGGAGAAATGTTTGTTGCATGAATCACTGAGCACATGAGCTCACTGGGGAAGTGTGCTTTCTTTTTTTTTTTTTTTGAGACAGAGTCTCACTCTGTCGCCTGAGCTAGAGTGCTGTGGCATCAGCCTCACTCACAGCAACCTCAAACTCTGGGCTCAAGCGATCCTCCTGCCTCAGCCTCCCAAGTAGTTGGGACTATAGGCATGCGCCACCATCCCTGGCTAATTTTTTGTATATATATTTTTTAGTTGTCCAGCTAATTTCTTTCTATGTTTTTAGTAGAGACGGGTCTTGCTCTTGCTCAAGCTGGTCTCGAACTCCTGACCTCGAGCGATCCTCCTGCCTCGGCCTCCCAGAGTGCTGGGATCACAGGCGCAAGTGGCCTGGAAGTGTGCTTTGTGACCCGGGTATCCAGAAGCAGGCATCACCGTATGCGGTGGGGGCTTGGAAGGAAGCCCGGTGATTTCAACGGCTGCAAAAAGCAGCCGTGATGAGGTTTTTGGGAGGAGAATACGTGTGAAGGCTGTTTGAGTCTCGTAAACAGCAGCTCAGCTCAGCTGCCAAGGCTCCCCCGGGATGTTTGTCCACACATGGAGAGCGTGTGCCGGGTAGCAGACCGGGCCCGCCAGAAATACGACACCGTTGTGCTGTCGTTTTGGATCCTTGTATTTTGTGACACCTTGAGAAAGCGCGAGGAAACGGAATTGTTAAGGTTGCGTGTGCTGTCGGTGGCGTTCCGCGGAAAACGTCTCGCTTCCTGCGTCAGCACGGGATCTTAAGAACACGGGCGGCACTTTTCAATGTGACCGTACCGAGTGGGCTGCGGCCACCTTTGCCCCCTAGGTTGGGGGACTGGGGTGGGAAAACGGGATTCACATCCCGGAAATGCATTTCACTGCAGCCTCTGATAGAACACGCGTATTCCGGCCAGGCAGACAGATCCTTTTTCTCTTCCAGAGTGACTCAGTGGCTCACAACTGTCATCCCAGCACTCTGGGAGGCCGAGGCGGGAGGATCGCTTGAGGTCAGGAGGTCGAGACCAGCCTGGGCAACATAGCAAGACCCCGTCTCTACTAAAAAAAATAGAAAGAAATGAGCTGTACAACTAAAAATATACAGAAAAAATTAGCTAGGCGTCTTGGCTCGCAGCTATAATCCTAGCACTCTGGGAGGCCTAGGCGGGAGGATCAGTCGAGGTCAGGAGTTCAAGGCCAGCCTGACTAACATAGCAAGACCCTGTCTCTAGTAAAAATAGAAAGAAATGAACTAGACAACTAAAAATAATAGAAAAAATTAGCTGGGCATCCCAGCTGAGGCAGGAGGATCGCTTGAGCCCAGGAGTTTGAGGTTGCTGTGAGCGAGGCTGACGCCACGGCACTCTAGCTCGGGCAACAGAGTGAGACTCTGTCTTGAAAAAAAAGAAA
>CAUYRT010019565.1:0-69634 GCA_963574885.1 Lepilemur ruficaudatus
AACTCAAAGTGGCCTAGCCAATGGGAGTTTTTTTTTTTATTATTTTTTCTATTTATTTAACACCAACATTGCCAGATATATGGGCAGGCATATTTCTAAGAATATTACAAATAACTGCCTTTTATTCTCATAACAACCCTATGAAGCCGGGCGCAGTGGCTCACGTCTGTAATCCTAGCACTCTGGGAGGCTGAGGCGGGTGGATCGCTGAAGGTCAGGAGTTAGAAACCAGCTTGAGCAAGAATGAGACCCCATCTCTACTATAAATAGAAAGAAATTAATTGGACAACTAAAAATATGTAGAAAAAATTAGCCGGGCACGGTGGCGCATGCCTGTAGTCCCAGCTACTTGGGAGGCTGAGGCAGAAGGATTGCTTGAGCCCAGGAGTTTGAGGTTGCTGTGAGCTAGGCTGATGCCACAGCACTCACTCTAGCCAGGGCAGCACAGTGAGACTCTGTCTCAAAAACAAAACAAAACAAAACAAAACAACCCTATGAGGTGGGTGCTATTATTCGTTTTACAGAGGAGGAAGTTGAAATCGTTTGTTTAGGGTCACAGGCTTGCTTAGCAAGATGTCAGGAGGTTGGGTTTCTCCAGGGCAGGTCTAGCAGCTCAGTACATTATCTTGAGCCTCATTTTTGCTCCTTGCTCCACTCTGCTATCCTCAACATGTCAGCCGTGTTTTCCCTCATGGTCACAAAGTGGCTGCCACATCACTCGCTCACACCACAATATCCAAAATCAGGAAAAGAGGGCTCCTTTCCTAGCATATGGCACTCTTTTTATCTTTTAAGGAGTAAAGTCTCTCCCAGAATCCTTCCAGCAGGTTTCTTTTCATGATTTATTGGCCCAAATTGGGTCATATGGACACCTTTAAACCAATCACTGGCAAAAAGGAGCAATGGGCTTGTTGTGATTGGCTTGATAATCACGTGTGGCCCTCTCTTAGCCTCCCCCTCCAAAAGAAGGGATCTCATCTGTCAGGTGGGCAGCCGACAGTTTCTGTCACAGCCCAGCTTCTCAAAGGGCCAAACCCTTTTGCTTCCCAACATTTTGAAACAATCAAGGGAACTCAAATAAATATTTAACAGAGTCAAAAATGGCTTCTTTCCCTCCATGGGCAAGTAACGGTATATCGGGAGAAATTTAATTAGAGCGATTTGGCTGCAGCACGGGCCTGGCTGTAGCCACACTGGATTCCTCGCCAGGCCCCTGCAAAGCCAGGCCCTGGAGTCCCCTCCCCACCTGGTTAGCTGCCACTGTTCCTCAAGACTCAGCCCACAGTCCCCACCTGTCCCATGGCATCGTGCCTGTGGGATTGTGGTAGGAGGGTTATACATCTGTCTCCCCTAGCACCCTCCTCGGCGAGGTCCTCGCTCACAGGGATGTGTCTCATTAACCTTGGTATGCACAGAACCTGGCGTGGCCACACAGATGAGGGTAGCAGTGGCTTAGATGATGTCACCACTTGCCAGGCGCCCAGTGTCCTATATTTGTTAGCTCATTTGTCTTCCTAAGGCCCCTCTGAGGGCATGTGGCAGAGGCTGGTCCGTCCATTGATGTCCCCTCTCTCCTCCTCCCTGGGCACAGACTCGGCCACACCTCCCGGCCTCCTTTGCAGCTGGGTGTGTCTGTGTCACCCCCTTGTCTCCAGTGGAGGCTGGGTGGGGACAGTGCGGCCCTTTCAGCTGGGGCTTTCAGAAAGTGGCTGAGTTTCCTCCTCCCCCTTCCCAAGCAGGACTCTGGCCGTGCAGACCCAGTGGGGACCATGAGGACCATGGCAGGGGCCCCAGAGAAGGTGGAGCAAGTTGAACTTCCTTTCTATTTTAATAAAATCCTTTCATTTTATTAAATATTAATGCATTTTGTTTGTCTTTTATACTTGTATTTTTAAAACAAATCTAGGATTTGTTCTGTAAAATTTGGATTCAGTCAAAAGGCCACATGTAAGGACCTAGGAGGTCACATGTGTCCTGAAGGCCGCAGGTTCCCCACCCCTGGCCGGGACCTTTGGTGACTGCGTGGCGGGAGCCCACGTGCTGGCGTAGGCTGCCCCCGGCTGCCCCATGAACGGGGAATCAGCCGCTACTGAGTTTGAGCCATCCCGCCGTGGGTCTGTCACAGAGCTTAGCCACCCGGCTACTGCAAGCAGAGGCTGTGATTACTTCCCACAGGACCAGCCCCGTTCTGGGAGTGGGGAATGGAGGCATGGGTTGGGGGGTGACTTGCTTGCCCAGGGTTGCATGGCTAGGAAGCGGACTCGCCAGGGTGGCCCCGGCAGCGTGGCTGTGCTCACTCTGCGCCCTTGGCAGGCTCTGAGTAGGGCAGATGAGAACAGGGACAATCAGGACCTGCAGGCTGAAAATGAGGGGGTGGGGAGACGGGAAAGGGTGAGACCAGACACAGAAGCGGGAGTCAGACGGGAGCTGGGGACACACCTGCAGGAAGGAGCAGAGGGGAAATAAGGCTGAGAAGCGGTGGGGCGAGGGGAGAGGTGCACTGACTGAGCGGAGTCCGGGTGGGCAGCTTGTGGGGGCGTGGATACAGACGGGAATGTCACCCACAGAACCCATGCGTGTGGGACTCAAGGGACCTTGGCGATGAGCTGGCCCGGTCCCTACCGAGCAGGAAACCTGCTAGAGGGACTTGCCCACAATCCCAGAGTAGTTTTTTCACTCCAGAAGATGGCTTGTGTGGCATGTGCTCACTCCAGAATCACATCTGGAGCCCGGGGAGCCCGGCACCCCCGCCAGCCCCCGGCGCGTCCCAGCGTTGCTGCGCTAGTATTTTAACTGTTGCGCTCTTGGAGAAACACTGCCAGCATGTTAAAGACCGTGTTAATTAATTAACCAGGCACTTCATTGAGAGTCAATGGCGTAATTGTTGCTCGTGGTGGATAAATACTAATTGAATATTAAGAACATATTTGTGCAGAAGGAGCTGCTTCGGGAGCGCCCGTGCCCTTTGTCAGCCAGATGTTTGGACTCGTTATGGAGGCTGAGTCATTACAGGGAGCGCCCTGGCGTCCGCATTCCGCAGTTCCGTCTGGAGAAGGCGGGCAGCCCGCGGAAAGACTGGCTCCCAGGCAGGAAAGGCAGGGGTCTCCGAGGACAGACCAGGGAAACAGTAGGGGATGTTAAGGGAATGACAAGCATGTATTAAGCTTTGACTCAGGCAATTCCAGGTGTGATTTTAGGCACTCCAGAACACCTCCTTGCATTTGAAACCTTCACATAGCTGCTTTAATCCTGACCAGTGAGGCAGGCCTGTTGATCCATTTTATAGGTGGGGAAACTGAGGCTCTGTGAGGCCAGGTGACTTACTCAGGAACACAGAGCTTGTCTGCTTCCTCCCAGCTGCAGCTGCATCCTCCTGAGGCAGACAGTTCAGGCTGGGGGCCCCAGACCCCTGGTCAGCTGAGGGGAGGTGACTGTCTTTCCCTGCTTCTCCGGAGTCCCCTGTGTCTAGGACTCACTGGCCTTGGGCTTCCAGCTCTCCTGACTGGCTCAGCCCTGCCATGGCAGAGTGAGGCAGTATGGTTAAGAACGCTGTCTGAAGCCAGAGTTCTCAGATTCAGAGGTCAACTCAACTCATACGTGCTGAGAAATCCTGGGCAAATTACTTAAGCTTTCTGTGCCTCAGTTTCTACACTAAAGTATAGATAATAATATGCTTCATAAGCAGGGCTGTGGCTGGCCAGTACTGTGCCTTTATATAAAGAAAAGCCCCTCCCCCTTCAAGGGCACAGATATGTGCTGGCTTGCTATAAAGAACAACATGGGCTGTCCTGTTGGCCAGATGCCCTTGTGCAGTAAACAACCTGCTTGACTGTATGTGACAGCCCTGTCTACAGGGCTGTTATGAGAGTAAGCAAAATATTGCACAGTAAACACCCAGTGCATGCTAGTAATCTTCCAGTTTTCTGACCCCACCTCCCCAAGAACTGGGCTTGATTTTGCTGTCACCCACATGCTGCCGCAGCCTCTTTTAGAAGGACTGATAAGAGGACACTGACATGTGGACCAAGAACATGAGAGGAGGCGGCTCCTATCACAGCACCATAGGCAGCAGAGGGTCTGCAGAGCCTGATAACAGTATCTCCTGAAGGCCACGCCCTGGAGCCATAAGAGCGGCTGAAGGAAGACCTCCCTCCCAGGTCCTGCCCCCCAGTCGCTTGGTCCGGCAGAGAGCTAGCTCACAGCTGTGCAGAACTCTCAGCTGGGGCTCCCCAGGCAGGCCTTGAGGTAAGGATTCTTGTCCCGCCGGATGCCCGCTGGTTGGTAGGTGATGGCAGGGACGCAGGGAGGTTGCGGGAGGGAAGGCAGCCGCTGTAACCAGTGGAGCTCGGTCTGTGGCAGCGCCCAGAGATGCCAGAACAGGCCGCACAGTTACCCCCCAGCAGCTCCCAGCTGGTGGCGCGTGGGAGGGCAGTGCAGACTCCATCAGGGCACTCTGTGAGACTGTGGCGCCTGGAAGTCGAGTGGGCGGACGCTGAGTGGAAAGGGTGGAGGGGACACGGGCAGCATGGGCTGCCCCAGACCTGCTGTTCAGCGCCCGCACCCTGCGCCCTGTGCCCCGTGCTCTGTGCGTGCGGCAGGCTGGGCAGGAGGGGCTCTTCCAGCAGAAAGGGAAGTGGAGGCAGCGAGTGACAAGGACAGTTGCATGTATCCTTCCTGTAATGCAGGTCCCGGTTTGAGGAGGTGAGGAGCAGGGCAAGTGCGGAGTCCCCGGGGAGTGCCCAGCCTGTGAGGGGAGACACAGCCCCAGCCCTGCGGGCAGCTCTGCATCTTGCACTATCTGGAGGAGCCCACAGCCATCCTCAGAGACAGCAGACAGGAGCTGGGAGCTGGGGCGGGGTGTGCCCGAGGGGTGTGACCGGGCAAGGCTGGTGCTCTGCTCCTGGAGGGTGTGGGGCCTGGTCCCGACATCTAGGCAGGGCCGGGCTGAGGAGGTGAGGCCAGCGTGGCAAGAGCCAGGAGCCGTGCACATCACTCTCCAAAGCATCATCATTGTTCACACAAGGACCCGTCTCCGTGGAGAGGTGGGAGCTACATGAGGTTACCATCTCCTCTAGGTAAGACAGGTGATTTGTGGGTCCAGGAAAGGTCCCTTTGTAGGTACCTCGGAGGGGCTCAAGCCCAGGCCTACACAGCTGGGGCGTGGGTGTCGGTGTGTGTCCAGGCGGCAGGAGGATGGCCGGGAGAGGGCGCATTGGGGTAGCCCCCAGCGCATCAGCCTGCTTGGCCTGCATCCCAGGCTCCCACTGGGCACTGGCAAAGCTCTCCTGGGAAGCTGATGACATCAGAAGTGCCCCAGGAAGCCACCACCCCCAGGGCGACAGACAGGACTATTTATATGGAGGAAGCAGGCCTGTCACCCTCCAGCTCCAAGTTGCCTTCTGCTTCCCGGCTGCCGCACCCCCTCCGCTGCTGCTGCCTATATTAGGAGCTTGGCAGATGGAAGGAGCGGGGACCTTCCCCCACGCCCTGGGCGCTCTGCACGTGCCAGCACCGCCCTGAGCCAGCAGGGGCCTGGCCCACCCTTCCTGTGCTGCCTGTACCTGCCTTGTACCCTAGTGAATAAGGACCCAGTGCCCGCTGATTCTAGGGAGTCAAGCTAGAGAAGGATCCACAGAGGAAGGGGTGCAGATAGGGGTAGGATAATGGCTGGAGGACAGGGAGAAAGGAAGAGGTGGAGGAAACAGTGTTGAGACCTGGGGGACCAAGGAGCAAAGAGGTAAGGTCTAAGAGGGAGGGGTGAATCAGAAGAAAGAGGAGTCAGGGGTCTTAGGGGCCCCCAGCCTCAGCAATGTCTTTGTGCAAATTAGGAAAAGGCGCCCTCTGTGGGTGGATGAATTAGAAAAAGGCATAAGTCAAGTGTGTCTTTGTGTGAAGAAAGAAAGACACCCTTCTTTCCAGAGGCCTTGACCCCTTGCCAGGTCACCCAGCTTGGGGAGCAGGGCATGGACCCGATTGTAGCCCCTGCTCACCACCATGACCTGCACCGCTGTACCCAGTCTCCTGGCATACTGCTCCTGAGGGCCCTGGCTGAGGAAGTAAGGCCTGCCTTGGGGCCTGCTCTTGGAACTGGGGCGGCGAACCCCAATGCTCTGTCAGGTCCTGGTGTAATGATGTCAACAACCTCACAAACTGTTCTTGCCCTCTCCCACCTGAAGGCTCCAGGCTGACCTGGGAGCCCCGTCTCATCAGGAAACCGTGCAGCATGTTGACCCAGTCAGGCAGAGAGCCCGCGGGTGATGACCTGTGAGGCTCTAGTCTGGTCCCCAGTGCGGGTGACAGCCCAGACCTCCCGCCCCATTTCCTGCATCAGCGGCTGCTTCTTTCTCCCAGGAGCCCACCGGGGCAGGATAGGCACCTGGTTCAGCAGCCAAGCCCACCTGGGGCCCATCCTCTGCCCCTATTGCCTTATACACCCAGGAAATGGGCCTCTCACCACCCTGGGTGCATGGGGGTCCTCCAGCTTTGCTCCCTGGTTGTGTTCTGTGGCTTTGGCACTCAGGAGGTGTCAGAGACTGAAGTGCAATTTGCATTTTAATAAAGAAAGTTGTGTTTCAGTCATTTGCATTTAAATAAGGTGTTGCTGCCTCCCTTCCTCCCATGCTGGTGGTGGCACCTTTGGGAAAGGAGGGATCCCCAGGCCTTTTGTTCCCTGTGTATCCTCGCACCAGCCAGCCCCAGCAGGGCCAGGGCAGCAGTGGGGATCTCCTCATTACTTGATCTGATTTCTCCCTGCAGAGCTTTTCAGCAAACACACACACACACACACACACACACGTGCATCCACACACTTTACTTGCACATGCACACATGCAACACATACACATGCATACACAAGACACACATGTGCACACAGTGCAGGCTCCTGCACGAACACACACATGCTTATGCACACATCCCACACACTTAATACATATGTGCACACACATGTATAAGCACATACAATGCTCAGCCACCGACGGCGACAAGATGCCTATTTGCCCCGTACTCTCCCAGCTACCCAACCCCAGCAAACAGCCCGGAGAAGCTTGGGCCTGGGTGGCGGCCCCCCTGCACCCACCGCATCTGATTGTTGCAGGCTCCTTTTCTGAACTCCACGTGAGTCAGGAGATGCATATGGAGGGCGGTCCCGGTGGTGCAGGGACAGTGAGTGGGCGGGGCCCATGGCGCAGTCCATCCTGTTCCCTAGGAGCCCCCCCTCACCTGGCTTTGCTCCGGAGGCGCAGATGTGCACTCTGCACTTTGGTGTACTGCGTGGCTTCCCTGTGGCTGTCCCTTGCTCTTCCTGGGTACAGCTCCGTCTTCTGAACCAGCCCCACCCTCGTCCCCCCAGCCTCCCCAAACTTGCGATTCTTCCAGATGGCGCTCCCTTTACTCTCACGCCTCCTCTGTCCCTGCTCTCTTCCCCCACGCACTTCCCTGTCAGGGGACCTGACATGGCTTCTGGCGCCCGCACGCCTGGCCCAGGCTCCTCATCTCTGCATGGGACGACTGTGTCTGTCCTCAACGTGGGGATTACCAAGTCAGGCAATCACACGCCTGGCCCTTGGTGGGGCCTCAGTGAACGAAGGCTGGCATCCCTGCAGGGGACTCGACCCCAAATTCACACCGCCCCCCTCACTGGGCGTAGAAATACGGCCCGACTAGAACTCCCGAACTGACGTGAGTCTGCTTAAGTGGACGCGGCACTGTATTGCCGGGTCGGTGTGACGGACTGCAGCCCGGCACACAGTGAACGGCCTGGTGCTGTCACCTCACCTCTTAGAGCCTCGCACTCTCAATCTGTGAAATGGGCATGGTAACATCTGCCTCAGCTCCCTACGGGGCAGTGGGACAGCCGATGAGCTGCTGCCCTGGGAGCTGTGAGCCAGTGGGGACGTGGGCTGCGCCCCCTGAGGTCCAGGAGGGTGGGCCCTGGCTGGATGGACAACAGACATTTCTCTTCCCAGCTGGCTGGAAACCCAGGCAGAGCTGGGCAGGGCCACCTGTCCTCCTCACAGGGCCCCAGTCGCAGCATACCTGCTCCACCCCGGGACACAGCCAACGCTTCTGTCCTCACGGCTGGCCCAGGGAAGCCAGGGCACTGCCATATTTACAGGTGAGGAAACAGACTCCAAAGCCAGGCTCTTTCTACCACCTCAGACCCCTGGCAGGCCACAGAGAAGGCTGGGACTCGTGCCGGCAGGAGAGGAAGTGGCGGGGACAGGTCACGTGGGTGTTTGGATGCAGCCAGGGCCCTGAGGCGGTAGCACTCTTGCCTGAGTAGGAGCAAGGAGGCCGCTGAGAGGTGCATCTTCTGTCCTCAGTGAGCCGGCCAGGCTGGTCGCCTCCGGCTTCATGGTCCGCTGTGACAAATGGTTGTCATTTTCTGAGTGTGTTGTGATGGGCAAAGGCTGGGTGGCAGGGTCTCCTACAAGAAGTGCCAGGGACCCCAGACACCAGCTGGGACTGCCTGAGCAGGAGGGGCGGGCTGGCCCTGGATGTGTTAGGCCTCCTCAGCATGGAAGCCCAGGGAGGACGTACAGGACGGAATGCAGTTGGTGGGACACTCGGACCGTGATCACAAGGCCTGTGTCACAGCAGCTGCAGGGGCCGGGGAGTCGGAGCTTGTGAGGTTAACTCCGACCACAGATGGCTGCCGAACTGGCTTCTGTTCAGAAAAAGCTCATGCCCCCAAACTTCCGTCCAAACCTCCCACAAACCCACTGCTCTTCGTTCCTAGAGGTGTGTTAGGCATGGCCTCCGCCAGCCCCTGGGGAGATGAGGGAATGGAATGCCAGAGGAACTTGCTTCCTTATCCGTCCTGATGAGGACGAAGCTGTCCCTCCCTGTCTCTGTAGGGTGTGACCAACACAGGGGTCCCAGAAACTAGCTGTTTGAAAAGAATTTATTACAGCGGCTGTTCTGGCCCAGTTGCTCACTCCCCGCTGGAAAAACCCTTTATAAACCCAAGGCTCTCCTCTCCCTTGGCCTGGATGCTCTTTTCGGCCTCCACCCATCTGCACAAATAAACTGCATTTTGCCACACCTGAGGCTTCCTGTGTCTCCCTCTTGGCCGAGGACCTAACAGGATGGGACTCAGGGCAGAAACAGGGAAACTCAGCCGGCAGGGCAGCTGGCTGGACCATGGACATGGAGCCAGTCGTGCCCCAGGCCCTCGGGTCCCCCTTCCTAACGGCTTGCCCCAGACCCTGCCTGTGGCGCAGCCCGGGCCAGCCTGCCAGGAGTGGGTGGGGCCTTCGAATTCCCGGACTCTGCAGACGGAGAGCTGAAGACCAGACCGTGGGCAAAAGCCCATGACTTTGACCAAAAGATGTGTAATTTACGGCGCACCTGCTGTGCCTCAGGCCGTGAACCAAGCACACTGTTTTATCTTCACAGTAACTGAAAGAGGCGGGTATGATTGTGTCCATCTTACGGATAAAGAAACTGAGGCTCTGGGAGGTTACAGGAGGCACCCAAGGCTCCACACTGAGCATGTGGGAGAGCTGGTTCAAGCCCAGGGGGGCTGGGCTCAGGCTCTGCTCTCACCCCTGAGCCGTGTGCACCGGCTCCTCCCTCCTGCCTTCCTTCCGCCTCACTTCTCCAGCTCCTGCTCCGTGTGCGGCCCTCTCTCACAGTTTACGTTTTAGAACAGGACGCTCACTGCTGCTGTGCCACACACGGACCCCTCTGGCGTCTGAGGAAGCCTATGGACACCTTCTTGTAATAACATTTTTAAATCTGCATAATAAAATTGACAATATTCAAAGGAAACCAATTACATTAAAATGCAGTTATCAAAATATTAAGAAAAAATTGTGATGAAGCAAAATGTGTGATTTTTATTAATGTACTAGATGATAAGACCGAGCAGTGGGTCTAATAAAACCACCGTCATCCTGAAGTAGGCTTGAGCATAAGTGATATTGCAAGTTTTCTGCTGCAATTGCAATGTGATTTGAAACTATCTGCACTTTCTATGAGTGACAAAGTCACAGGTTCTGTGACTGCCGCCATGGTTTGCTGCTAACATGCACAACGAGAGGAAGTGCCAAAGTTCAACTGAAGAGGAGTGAAAATAAAGGTGTGATTTTTTTTCCCCATCCACATTTGCAGATTCTGTCTGGGGATTTTTGGGGGCCCACAGATCCCTGCTGCTACTACAGGGGTGTAAATTTGGGGAAGACCAATGAGGAGGAGGTCAGGGAAGGAGCAGGAGGGGAGGGAGGGAAGGCGAGGGGGCCAGAGTGGCAGGTGGGCGTGAGTGGGGAGGGGGGAGGCAGTGAGCTGGCAGACTGTCCGGCCATGCTAAAGTTTTGGCTGCATTCTAGGGACGACAGGCAGCCTTGGGACCACGAAGACCAGAGGAGGGACAAGGTCTGATTGATGGTGTTGGAGGGTCCCTTTCTGGGGGACAGCCGTAGGGCGGAAGTAAGGGCAGGGGGACCAGGGAGGGGGACTGGATTACATTCCTCCAGGCTCCAGCCAGGGTGGCAGCAGTCAGATTTGGGGCACTTTTTTTTTTTTTTAATGGCTTTTTTGAGTTATAATTCACATATCATACAATTCTTCCATTTAGAGTATACAATCCAATAGTTTGTAGTAAGTTCGCCAAGTTGAGCAACTATCGACAATCAATTTTAGAGTGTTTTTCTCACCCAGGCAGGAAACTCCATAACCACTAGGAGTCACTGCCTCTCTCCTCCCAGCCCAGCCCCAGGCGATCACTTGCCTGTTTTCTGTCTTTATGTACTTTCCCGTTCTAGATGTTCCCCCCTCATCTAACTGTGATTATATATCCTGTGACCACCCTCCCCGGCCCCTTCCAACCCGCCTCTGTAACCCCCATTCCACTCTTGCCTCTGTGGGGACCACTTTTCAGACCCCACATAGGAGTGAGACCATGTGGTCCTTGTCCTCTGTGCCCGCCTTATTCCACTTAACGTGATGTTTCCGGGTTCATCCGTGTTGCAGTGACAGGATTTTGTTCTTATTTATGGCCAGATAGTGCTCTATCGTGCCCCTGCGCCACATTAGCTGTGTCCACTCTGTTGAAGGACACTCAGGCTGAGTCCATGCGTAACTATTGTGAGCAGAGCCTCCGTGAACGTGGGAGTGCGGCCGTCTCCGTGACATACTCCGTGTCTTTGGATATGCACCCAGCAGTGGGATCGCTGGATCCTGAGAGTTCGTTTTTAGTATTTTGAGGAAGCTCCATCCTGTTCTCCCCGATGGCGGCACTGATTTCCACCCCCGACTGTGGGTAGGGTTTCCCTTTTCTGCACATCCTCCCGGCACCTGCTGTCTCCTGTCCTTTTGATCATAGCCATTCTAACAGGGGTGAGGCAATATCTCATTGCGGTTTTGCTGGGCAAAAGACCTGAATATGCATTTCTTAAAAGAAGACACACAAATGACCAACAGGTACATGAAATGACGCTCAACATCACCCATCATCGGAAAGGCAGCTCCGAACCACAGTGGCCGCAGCTAAAGGTGAGCCAGCAGGAGTGCTGATGGGTCGCAGGTGAAGGCGAGAAAAGGAAAGGCGCGTGCCCTGTGCTCCGTGACCCGGAATCGGCGCTGGCTCTGGGTGGCTGGCACCGCTGCTCATGACATGACCCTGGAGCTGTGGGTCCGCCACCTGTCCCTGGCCTGAGGGGTGCCCTGCAGAGGCTGAGGCAGGAGGAGGCAGGGACAGCTATGGAGCATCCAGCAGGGAGCAGACCACAAGTTCACGTCTCAGCCTTTCAAAGCCGCTGCGCTCCTTCACACCGACTGTTATTGCCTCTTACATGAAGCCTGCCAGGAAACCTTCCCGCTGCCCCTAACATAGCATTGGCTTTGCTAAATTACTTGCTTTGCCAACACGCAGGAATTCCCTCAAGAGAGGACGTGCCTGCTCTGTTGACATGGGATGTCCTCTAGTTACTCTCACTTTCCAGGGGGCTCAGGTACGTCCTTGGCAACCCCAACCACAACACTTCCCCTCCGCCCAGCTGCGAGACTGGGAGGCTTCATCTCAAACTGAAAAGTAAGCCACTCTCAGTAGGGGCTCAAAAAATGTTTGTTGATTGAGTGAAAAAGGTCAGTGGGGGTAAGGAGAGAAAGATGTCTCATCTCCCTCTGAGTCCGTTCTTCTATTTTCCCTGAAGTGCCAGAACATCAGACACAGGCACGATCCCATGTAAGAGCAGGAAACCATCCCAGGCCCAAATGCCAAGGCTTAGCGCCTTTTTGGACGGCCGGTGCCCTGCCCCCACTCCAGTGGGCAGTGGGATAGCCCGCAGACCCCGCCTGTCTGTCCCTGTGCACTCGCCTCCACCCACACCTGCCTCTCTGCCTGGCACTCTGTCCCGTTCGGGCCAGGCTTTGTGGCCGTTTGGTTCTCTGGTGAAATAGGGTCTAGTGCCCATTTTTTGCCCTCCCACCCTCCCCACCAGCAGAGCTGGATGGGGGACTTTCAACTCCCTGTCCTCGCTCTCCTGAGGAGTCATCTCCCAGGAAAGTTCCCTCGGAATGCCCTAGGCGTCCCAGAGTCTTAAAGCCTAGATCAGAGACTGGCGAAGTGTGCACCGCGTCCACAGGTTGGCTGGTTACAATGCGGGCCGTGGGGTGGGCAAAGCTTAACCACAGCTGTCCCGCCCTTTACAGCACAGATCTGGGGACCCTTGGCCTGCAGCCTGCATGGCCTTCAGTGCCCAGACGCGAGTCAAGTCCAGGCAGCACCACTAGCCGCTTGGAGAGCGATTTTGGCTACTTAGGCAAGTTCCTTAGCCCCTCGAGGTGTGAGTGTTTTCCCACCTACAATCACACCTGCCCACGGTCGGTTTGGGAAGTCCATGAGATCCGCTGTGGGACACCTGGCGCTAGTGGGCTCAGAGGGGACTTTTGGAAGCTCACACTGGGCCCCTGAAAGTTGCCCGTGCTGCGGCGCATTTCCTGCAGGGGAAGGCGCTACCTTGAGGCAGGTGGGGGGAGAAGGGCATGGACTGTACGTCCCATATCCAAAGAGCACTGTCCAGGTGGTCCCTGGGGCCGTGGGCAGGTCCTCACCCTCCCTGGTGTGTCCTCCTTGGCATCAGCAGGGTGGACTTGGGGCCCCGTCCTCCTTCCTGCATCTCTGTCCTGCCTCAGACGTCCATCATCCCTAACCACTCGCCCGGCAGGCCATCTGTGCGCTGGCTGCGCTGCCCGGGGGCTGGCAGAGCTTGCCCAGGCTGGGGTTGGATCCCTCCCCTTGCCTCCGATTGCTGCTTTATTAATTGTTTATATTGGAGTCTGTTAATTGACAATAACCAGCGTACTGAAGTGTCTTTTAATCACCCCCTCTCCGGCTGGAGGCTGTGAAGGATTGGTGGATTCAATAAAGTGAGAAGGAATTAGCGCCCCCATCCCCTCCATTATCACAGTTAGATAAACTGCCAACACCTGTCATGCAAATGAGCAGCAAAGGATCCGAGCCCCTCTTCCTGCCCTGCTAGGGTGAGGGAAGATGTGGGCTAGACCACATCGGCATTGCACAGACACACACACCTACTATATGCCAGGTGCTGCACTCTCTGGGGGTATGACAATGACCTGTCACTGCTCTCCCAGAAACTGCAGTCCTTCAGGGGAGACAGACCTTACAGGGTTGCCAGACAGTAACATTAGAGCAATGACAGGGGCCTCTACCCGGGGCTGTGGGGGGACGAAGGGGAAGGACTGTCTTAGGATGCAGGGAGGGGAGGGAGAGAGGGCTCTGTGGCCCATGCAAACTCACACCCACCTGTGCACCCCACCCCCTCTGCTAGGGCGCTGAAGCTCCCTGTCTGTCTGTGGGTGAAGTGCCGTCCCCACTCACACTTTTGCAGCTCCTGGACAAGCTGTCACTGGGTTGGAGACAGGGCAACCAGGAGAGCTTTGTGCCAGCCGAGTCTGAGCTATGGGTGCTGCCTAGGGTTGGAGGAGCCGTGGTGGGCAGCTCTGGCCTGCTGGGGGCCAGTGTGAGGGCCCAGGTCCCTTGTCCCAAAGAACAGTCAATGGCTCCCTATCACCAACGTCTCAGTCCTGCATTTCAGTCCCTGTAACACGGAGCAGGCTCTGCCACTCCACCGGCCTCTCCCTGATTCCCGGGCTTTCCAGCATCTCCCGGGACACACCCCAGTCTCAGCCACATGGCTGGGCCTTTGTCGGCCACCCAGCTGCTGCTGCGCTGCCTGCCGCCGCCCAAACGCATCCCATCTGTCCTGTAAGGCCTCCTTGGGTTTCTCTGTGGGGACAGCGGTGGGGACAGCGGTAGCAACGGGATGGGGTCTGTCCCCTCTTCAGCTTTAGATCAGGTTTGGGCCTCGTGTGGAGAGAGGCGAGGGCAGATGGTGCAGGGACTGTGAGCAGCCGCCGAGGGACCCCGTGAGCAGATGCGGCTTTCAGGTACCAACCGGAGGGCTTAATGGTTGATGTGACCATATTTGTGCAGAGAAACTGCTGTGGCAGCTGAGCTGCTTCTGTCTGCATCGTCTACAGATCTCCTTGTCCTCGGGCTGTGAGCTCCCTGAGGGCAGTGGCTGGTTTGGTTTATTTACCCTCATGTCCTGGGCCAGTGTCTGCCACCGAGGAGGAGCTGGCAGAGCCGGTTCCACAGCTTGTCCCTGTTACCCTGACACCCAAGCAGAGTGGGAACCAACACTGGCCCCTGGGTCAGGCCCTTCCCCCAGGTGGCACTGTCCCCAGATGCTGCCACCTCCCTCCTAGGCTCTGGCTCCTTTGGTGACTTCCGTTAGCCAGGACAAGGTGGGGACATTACTGCACACTTCCTCCCAGGCTGGGCAGGCACCTGGAGGAGGAACAGAGGAGAGGCCCCTCCGCTCGAGGGCAGCCAGGGGCCAGCTGGCAGTAGGAGAGCCCCCACGCCCCTCTGATAAGTGAAGAACTGGACCCCAGGCCAGTCGCTTCCTGTCTTTCGACTCCAATTTCCTCACCTGCCAAACTGGGATCCTAAATCCGACCTAGTTTCCCTCTGGAGAACCGCGGGCAGCTCCATTGCTTACAGAGCGGGAGCCACGCGTCTTCCGTGGGCGTGGGGGACTCAGGGCCCCGAAGCCCTCCCGGCCCTGTTCCCCATGTTCCCTGAATGCTGCTCTTCCCCCAGGCTAGAGCACTCTTCTCTGTCTGGCAGAATCCTGCTCATCCTTAAGACTCAACTGTCCAACTTTCCCATTGTACCCTGTCCTCTGTGGCCCTCCCTGCCGGTCATCACACTGAGGACTTCTGGAGGGGCCACTGCCTATTATTTCTGTGTCCCTGAGGCGTGAAAGAGTAGGTGCACAGTGCCTGTCTGCCAAGGGAGTGATGCTTTCTGGGGTTCCCTCCAGTCACAGGAGGTGACTGAGTGTATGTGTGGGGGGAGATGGGCAGGTGGGAAAGCTGAGTCCCTGGGGCATGACTCCAGGCTCTGGAGGCCACTACCCCCTTCTCAGGCAAGCCCCACTGCCCTGCTGCCCCCAGGGCTTTCTTACCATGCCCAGGATTAGCCCGTGAATTCAATAGGATTAGGTTTGACCGGGTGTAACAGAGAAACAAACCATCAACGAATTAAACAAGATAAAAGAGTATTTCCCTCTCCTGTGGCAGTCCAGGGTAAGGAGCCCAGGGACAGCACAGCAGCTCTGTTCTAACAGCCCTTGGGACCTGGCTCTTTTTTCTTATCAGCCATGTGTGGCCCCCAGTCCAGGTCTCAGCGGCACCCCAGCTCCCCAGTTTGTATCGGAGACTTCTTCTTATTCCTAGTCCATGGGACAGAGTGGGGCTGCCCTCACACCTGGCTCCAGGAGGACACCTGACCTCAGCCACACAAATCCATCAGCATCAGGGTGTGGGAGAGGTGCCCTCTTTTTCCAGTTAGTAGACAAACACCTGGGGCAGTCAGGGACCATCCCTGACCCCTGCGAGTGGAGCCAGTCCAGAAGGGCATCAAGGCCATCCTGAAGACAATGCTTGAGCACCCAGATCCAGCCGTACCTGAAGCTCAGGCTTTTCATTGACTGCAGCCAATAAACCCGCCCCTCTTTTTATTTTTCTTCATTTAGTGTGAGCACAGTTTCTATGACTTACAACTTAATTGATACAAGGGCTTAGGATGTCATTCCTCATGGACATTGAATTTAAATAAAAGGAACGCTCGGATGAAGGCACATTTAAATCCCAAAGGAATAAGCTAGTGAAAGGAAAATATTAGAGCATGTAGAATAGTCCTGTCCTTTCCAGTGAGCCCGGCATTGTTGTCTCTATTCTCCTCGCTTCGGTTTGCCCTGGCTCCCAGGCCCCCTCTGTCTCTGTCCAGACATCCCTCTGGACTCTGCAGCTATGTCCAGCTGCCCTTCGGACGTGTCTGCTTGGACAGCCCACACACCCCACGTGCCGTGTGCCACACATCCACCCCCTAGCCTGCTGCCCATTTCATGGTGCTCGACCGCTCCTCCCAGCCTAGTCCCTTCAGGACCACCCCTGCAGTCCTGCTGTCCCTCACTTCCTGCCATCCTGCCACCGCTGCCGTAACTCATGTGAGCACCCTCACAGTCTCTCTCAACCTGCAGGCCTGCCCCCTCCTCGCCCTCTCACAGCCCAGCTGCCAGGGCTTCGTCCTAAACACAGGTTGGTTTGACTCTCTGCGGTCTCTAATCCTGAGGCAGGCAGGGGGCTGTGATACAGAGGGACTGCTCAGAATGCTCCGGGGCTGCCCGTGAGCAGGAGAGGCCGTGGGTCCAGTCTCCTGCAGGGGGCTGTGGCAATGCAGTGCCATCTTGGAGACCCCCTGAGGGTGGCCTGGGTCAGAGGGAACTCATCCCACCCTGCCCACTTACTTCTCCATGGGAGGCCCTGTGGGGTGGGTGAGGTGGATGACTGACATCCTTGTGACATCAGGGGTTAATGTGAGGACCCAGGGAGCCCCCTGAGGGCAGTACCTGCCTTCCCAAGGGCCGGCGTGGAGGGAGCTTGGAGAGGAGACGGGGAGGCAGAGCTCAGCAAGGCCAGCATGAGTGCACCTAGCACGCATCCAAGGACTTCCATTAATTCCTGAGAACCCTGCCCCTAAATGAAAAGCCATTAAACGAAGAAATATTTTCATTAATTTTAATGAAAAAATTACTGTGGTTTTTATCCTATGCCAAGACAGCCAATTTCCCACAGATAGAAAAACAGTGATTGAACAAGGAAAACAGGTTTACATAAGTAATAAACAGCAGTCTGAAATTAAGCACCATCGTTTGTAACTAGAAGATAAAGCAATGAAGCCTTCTCTCTCTGGCAGAGGAGAGGCCGGCAGGTTAGGGCTTGCGGGGGCTGCGGCTGCTTACAGGCCGTGGCCTTTGGGGCTCACGGTTTTCTCGCGCTGAGAAATAGACTTCTAATAGGAGAATAACTTCCGGGCAAAATAAAGGCTTAACAGAGAGTACTTCCAAGCAGGCGTGGCCGTGCAGGCGACAGCCTGAGGAGCTGTGGAAGGTGTCCTGCTCCTGCTTCCTGCTTGGTGCCTGATAACCAAGCAGAGCAGCTCGGTCCCCCCAAACCTGGCAGCAGTTCAGGTGTCTTCCACGTGATGCTGCTGCTCACACACTGCGGAGTCCAGCAAACAAATGGCACGCGTGTCTTCGTCCCAAAGCGTGGTGCCCCCGGGGCTCCCCACTGCGCGTCGAAATGCAGTGAGGCCCGCGACGCTCGCGTCCCTACTGAACACGCAGTCTTTGTTTTCTTGTCATTACTCCCTGAACAGTACAGTATAGCAACTATTTACGTAGCTTACATTGTATTGGGAATTATAAGTAACCTAGAGACGATTTAAAGTACACAGGAGGGTGGGCGTAGGTTGTATGCAAATACTAGGCCGTTTTACAGCAGGGACTTGGACATCCGAAGATTGTGGTAGGGGAGGTCCCTGGAACCAATCCCCCGCAAATAGTGAGGGATAATTAATGGGTTTCAGGGTGAAAATCTGTTTATAACAAAAAAAGGTGAGGGGCGGAATCGTTGTCTGAAAACTGGCGTGACTTTTCAAGGGCCACAGTGAAAAGTTGCCACCCGAAGAGCACGAGGAAGGGCCTGTATTTTCTGAGGACATGAGGCCTGGTGGGTTCCCAGCCCTACCAGTTGGAGGACTATCCGTCCTCCAGGTGGCGGCCACCAGGGCTTGGGGACAGGCCGGTCCTCACGGTGGGGAAGGGTGTTTGCCCTGGGACGGGAGAGACAGAGCCGGAGCCAGCACTTGGGTCTCCCCACGGCCCTCCACAGCTCCCTTCCCCCATCACACCCAGCATGGACAAATCCATCAACACTGTCCGACTCTGAGAGTTTACAAGGTTCCAGCCGAAAGGCGGGGCTATGATTCTGCAGTTATGCAGGGAGGGGCACACCCCATCCCGCCACCTGCCCTTCCCCTCTGAAGCCAGCGGCCATGCTCCTCCCCCATGCTCGGTCACGCTGCTTGGATAGGATTGGCTCCCCTCAGCCCCAGGGATGGGGCCTGGATACCTGCAGCCAATCAGTGAAGCTCCCCGGCCTCAAGACTTGCTCCATAATTGGGCACGTGACCAATTCCGGCCAGTGAGCCACAAGGACATTGGTGCTGGGGGGTGCAGGGAAAGGAACCCCTTTGCCTTCCCAAGGGTTACTGCAGAGCTGCTGTCACTGCCACCAGGCTGGCAGGGGGTTGCGTGTGCATGTGGCTCCAGGGC
The DNA here is from genome assembly GCA_963574885.1 of Lepilemur ruficaudatus. Taxonomy (NCBI): domain Eukaryota; kingdom Metazoa; phylum Chordata; class Mammalia; order Primates; family Lepilemuridae; genus Lepilemur; species Lepilemur ruficaudatus. The sequence continues at coordinate 18,714 of CAUYRT010019565.1, forward strand.
TGCTGACAGCCCAGCCTCTTGTTGGGGGCAAAGAGGGCAACGTTGGGATACATTGACACCGTGGAAGACAAAGAAGAGAGACAGGAACAGGGTTTCCAGCGACATCCCCTGGTTGCTGGATCCAGCCTAACCTTGAGCAGATTAACTGTATTCTTAAAAATTATGTGAGCCAATAAATCCCTTCTACTGTTAAACCAGTATTTTCTGTTACTTGCATCTGAAATATTCCATCCTGATACTGCTGGTCTCTGCTCCTGTATCGACGGTCACACCATGTGGGGCAGAAAGAAGAGGCCCCGACACAGGGCTGTACATAGGGTTACTGGAGACAGAGCACTGCTGGGCACACCCCGTGCAGGGCCAGGGGAACTGACCATAGCATCCAATTCATGATGGACACCTAAGGCTGTCAATTGCTTGGTGACTCAGGGTCAGCCTTTCAGTCTCCCTACAGCCTGCAGCAAGAACTTATTCAGAAGTTCTGGAGACTCCACTTGCCAGGTGAATGCCACATGGCATTGCACCCTGCCCTGGACACTCTAAGCACCACTGGTAAGGGCTGAGGACACAGGAGTCTGGGCCACAAACCAAGATCCCTGCAGAGCTTCCTCTTGCCTGGGGCCCCACTCAATGCTGGATGTTTTCAGGTTGCTTAGGAAACCCTTTCAGGTTGGTAAAAAGATTTGATCTTGAGGGTGCTTTCAAAATCAAAGGGGTCCACCAAGTATTGTGCCTCCTTTTAAATCCTTCTTCACTTTGAAGAGAAGATTCCAGAGTGCCTCCAAACACTGGACCTGCAATATCTACTCTCTGAGATGTCAGGCCCTGAATTATGTCCCCGTCTCTGTCACATGTGCATCTTGCCAAGATATCTAGGGCACCCGTGCCTTTCTTCTTGTCAGACCCTATTAGTGTTTTGCTATCAATGCAGCGCGCAAGCCCATTGGCAGCGTGATGTCCCTGGGGATGAGGAGATGGCCAGAGATGTGGGAGGTGACAGAAAGCCAGCGCTCCCTGAGGCAGGGCAGTAACACCTACTTCCCTCCCTGTTAGGCTGCTGTGCTCTCCATTTGTCAGACATTCTGAGTACATTCCGTTCTCCAGATCACCATCTGAATACCAGGCACCCGGGCCGAATTAATTTGCTCTACCAAGGCCACCACATCTGGAACAGCAACTGCAAGGGGAGCCACCACTGGATTAAGAGTGTGCCACTGTTGCCGGCTAGGGTCTGGCTATTTCCACGCTGGCTGGTCCGTGGGATAGAATGGGATGTGGTCAGAACTGTCCCAACTACACCTTCCCCGGGTTTGATGGTGACTCTCGGCCTTGCATTCTCCTTGGGTCGCAGTGTTGCTTTTGATTTACCGTATTCATAGGTAGCAGTTGGCCCTTCCTGTTGTCATAGGCCTTACTCTTCTGGTCAGGAAGTGGATGTGGGTTTTCTGTCACCTGCAAAAGCCTCTGTTTCCTCTCCGGAACTTGAGAGGTAACTGCTGGAGGGGGCTGAAGTCCCACTGACCTACTGCAGGCTGAATTTGGGTGGGAATACAGTTACCGCATAGCTCCGGAAGTGCTTCTCTGCCCTACGGAACACAGGGACACTCCTTTCCCCAGGAGTTAGAGTTGCTCAGATAATCATCTAACTGTCCACCTCTGCAGTGCACTCAGGGGAAGGGCCGAGGGGCCTTTGCAGCAAGCGAGACAGAAGATTCACTGTGCCTCGTGTGTGCTGTTGTAACAGGCCCTAGCTCAAAGGCACTGTCTGCTCCCGCACTTGAGAAACTCTGGACCTGAATCAACCCTGGACTGGGAATTCCACCCCAGTTACAGGTGCTCAAGCGAGCCCCTTAGTCACCAAACCTAGAAGATCTTGGTTCTAGAGCCAAATAAGCCCTCAGTGGGCTGCTTGCTCATTTCATCCCAGGGCGTGTCTTGATCAATTGCTTGTACCCAGGGATCTCTGCCTCCTGGACCATTCCCCCCACTCCCTGTGCTTTAGGGGATGACCAAGTGACCATGCCCACTATTTTCACATAATTACTTCTCCTGGGCTGGGCCATGAGAAGTCCTCCCACCCATTCTAAGATTAGAAGTCCCATTGCAGCAGCAGTCCTTCTGCCATCATTTCTGACCATAGAGAGTGGGCAGCTGAGCCCACTTTACAGATTGGGAGGGGTCAGTAAGGGGTTTTATTGGTACTGGCCATGTTTAACACACGGCTGTGACAATGTGCCTCTCACATTGCCTTTTGTAGTGCACATAGTTGACCGGTGACTCCAGCGGCTGCACTCTGAGTTCTCCACTGCGTTTGTGCCAACGCCAAAATTGCCCAGGCTGCAGCCAGCCCACTTGTGCCTGGCAGGGATGCCAGGCAGGCCCAGTCCTGTGAAGTGCAGCGCTCCTCTTACAGGCGACGGTGGCTCAGCGACTTCCCATCGGCCTTGCTGAAACTTTCTCAGAGCTGCCCTGCGGTCTGAGGCTCTCCTGACCCTGCCTCCCTTCCTTCTCCCTGTCCTTCCCAGAGGCCAGGCCTGTGGTGCCCTGAGGGCTCTGCCCACGCCTCTGCCTCCTTCCCCTTTTCTTCACAATCCTTTCTAATCCCAGTTTGGTGTCTGCTTCCTGGAGGACTCAAACTAACACATTTCGTATCTTAAGTTGGATAAGAGGTTCATGGGTGTTTGTTTCATTATTCTTTATACCTTTTGTATATCTGAAATACGTTACTACTTTTCTGATAATAAAACCGACAAGATCATTATCCTTTTTGACTGATAGCATCCTCAAGGGAAGGAGGAAGGGAGAGTCTCCTGGAATTGACGTGAATTGAGAGATCTGTTCTGCATTTCTGTCTCTAGCTATTTTGACTTCATTCCCCTAATTATGCCAAAGATTTTCTGGTCCCTTTTTGCCAATTAGTGTGGATCATCATATGGTCCAGGTTTGCATTAGTGACTTCTGCAAAATGTCAGAACTTCTGCCAGCTGCCTGAGAGAACACCCTGAATGCAAAACGTCTGGCGGCTGCACCCATATCAATAAATGTGGCTGAGTCCACACTTCCATCCCTCCCACCTCGACCAGGGCACCCTCAAATCCATTTCCACACATATTCCTCGTGCCTTAGGAATATAAATGAGTGGATTTCTGCAGTTCTTTCTGGACTTGACTCCTCTCTTCCCCACCCTGATTCTGAATTCTATCACCTGGACCATGTTGCGTTCACATCCTGAATATTCTGGGAGCGACAGTGAGGGTGGGTCACAGGGGAGCCCAAGGGTGGTGCAGGGAGGTACTTGGGGGCTTAGGGTCCTTTGAGTCCTCATAATCCTCCCAGCTATGGCCATTCCAATAGGATCCTAATATTTCCTGACCAATTCCCTCCATTTCACAGAAGGGACCTGGTGAGGTTGTGAATTCAACTGACGCTGTAATTCAGTAGCTTCGATGTCAATCTCTAAGTTCAGTCTTCAGCAATTTCAACTCCATGGCCATATGCAATAAAAGATTCTTTCGGCATGGTCGTATAATGGCCCTGAATTTTATTCTGTGCCTCGAGGCAAACATTTTGATTTGAGCCTGTCATTTTCTTGCTTTAAATTATCAGTGTTAGGAACAACCAACCAGCCTGTGGTCCCAGCATTGCCATCCTTTATAAATTGGTCCATGGCAGCTTTCACTTCTGGTTGGCATGTGGTCCCAGGTGACCGGAGGGTATAGCATGATTAGTTGTTTGCCGCTGCCTGCCATTGGCAACCACTTTCCTACCCAGTAATATGAACCAGAGTCCTACTGATTTTTCCCCACAGACTTGTGAAAGCCAATTCCAAGTGGGTCACACTTCCCCAAGGATTTTGCATGAATCCCACTCCTGGCACCAGTTTCTGAATCAGGATTATTTGGTTGCAAACACCAAAAGTTGACTCTGAAAAAGTGAAACGAGAACAGGGGATTTATTGAAGAGGTAGTGAAGCAGGTCACAGAGTGGAAGGAAGCGAGACAACGGGTCTGCAGCCCGGCTGGACCCAGGGCAGCTCGGGGACCGAGTGGCCTGGGCAGTCTCTCCAGGGCGCAGCCACACGATGCCTCGGCACTTGCCTCGGCACTTACCCCCTGCTATTCCCGTGCGTCTCCACTGGATGCTCGGATCCTGGAGAGAGATTCTGAGTGGGCCAGACTAACCAGGCACCTAACCTCCTGGTGAGGGGCACAGGCCCAGTGACTGGCCACCTCACAGAAGCAACACAGGGCCAGGGAAGCTGTGGTTCCCCCAAGGAAAAGATGCTAAGCAGAAAAACCGGCATGTGAGTCCCACACACCATTCCCTCCCATTGTGAGCATTTTCGCATCTGTTCCCTCTTCCCGGAGGGCTCTGCTCTCCTACAGGCCTTGGCTTAGATGTCACCTCCTCCAGGAAGTTTCCCTGAGCTCGCAAGCCTGGGGCAAGGTCCCTCCTAAGCAACTCCACAGCATTTGTCTTGCCGTTCTGTGACTGTTCCCTTGTCTTTCTCTCTCACTGGATGGTGAGCGCAATGACAGTAGGGATTGCGTTTGTCTTGCTGACGGTCATAGCCCCCAAGTAGCACAATTCATGGTAATAGTAGATCTGCAGTAGCTATTTGTTACGTGAACAAAGGATTCAGAGTTGGCTCTTTCACTAACCTGCTGTGACCTTAGGGAAGGCCCTTCTCCTCTGGGCTTTGGTTTTCTCTTCCATCAAATGTATGTATTGCTTAAAGATAGTTCGATGACAATGAATGGAAATCCACTTAAGCTGGCTCAACCAAGGGCAGGTGCTATGAGGAATCGGGGGTGTCTCCCGGAAGCTCAGGGCCGTGCAAGGAGCCGCAGACACTGGGGAACCAGCACGGACATGCGCTTTATCTCACTCTCTGGGCCGTGTGGTCGCTCATGCCTGCCTCTTGCTGCCCTCCGGGTCTCTGCCTGTCTGCTCTGCTCATGGATGACAGGGGTCTCTTCAGCTCACATGTCTCTGGTCCTGCAGCTCTGAGTTGGGTTCCCTGGGAAGCAGACTCTGAGCTGGAATTTACTGTGCAGGCTGTTTATTAGGAAATGCTCTCAGGCTCGACGCCTGTGGGAGGAAAGGGAAGGATGCAGGAGGGGACAGAGGAGGAGACTGAGTTGGGACATCCCCAAAATGTCCTCAGCTGATCTCATGGAAAGCTCTAGACCTGGGACAGGTAGAGGACCAGGCCTTTGGTCATTGGATGTGTGCTGCCCAGGAAACGGGGAATGGTCTTGGGCAAGGCAGCTCTCTCCAGCTGAAGCAATCCTTAAGGGGCTGACAGCTGGGACTGTCTTGTGTCGCAGCATTTTCAGCAGCTGGGCAAATATGCCCATCATTCCCAAGGGAATCTCAAATGCCCTCCATGTGAGACGAAGTCCAGGCTTGGGTCACATTCTTAAGAAAGAATCTGATTGGCTCAGCTCTTGGTCGGTGTCGACTCTAAAGCCAATGAGCTACGATCAGGCAGCTGCCAAGTTATGTGGGACAACCAGCCTCAGTTGGGGATGAGAGGGGACCAGAAGGAGGGTGCGTCCACGTGCTGGCGAGGGTGTGGAGCAGGAGGAACTCTCATCCGTGGCTGGTGGGAATGCAAATGGTGCCGCCCCTTTGGAAGACAGTTGGGTAGTTTCTTCCAAAACTAAACATACTCTTACCACACTATCCAGCAGTTGTGCTGCCTGGTGTTTATTCAAAGGAGTCAAAAGCATGTGTCCAAACAAAAACCTGCACATGATGCTTATAGCAGCTTTATTCGTAACTGCAAAGACTTGGAAGCAGCCAAGGATATCCTTCAGCAAACAAATGGAGAAATAGCTGTGGCACATCCAGACAATGGAATATTATTCAGTGCTAAAAAGAAATGAGCTATCAAGCCATAAAAAGACATGGAGGAAACTTAAATGCATATTACTAAGTGAAAGAAGCTAATCTGAAAAGGCTACACACTGTATGATTCCAAAAGTATGACAAACCTATGGAGACAATAAAAAGATCAGTGGTTGCCAAGGATCTGGGGGATGAGAGGGAGGGATGAATAGGCAGAGTGCAGCAGATTTTTAGGACAGTAAAAATACTCCATATAATACTGCAATGGCGAATACATGTCCTTATACGTTTGCCCAAACCCACAGGATGTACAACACCAACAGTGAACCCTTAAGTAAGCTCTAGGCTTTGGGTGATAATGATGTGTCAACATAGGTCATCAATTGTAACAAATGTCCCACTCTGCTGGGGGCTGCTGACAGTGGGGGAGGCTGTGCATGTGTGACAGCAGAGGGTATATGGGAAATCTGCTTACCTTTCTCTCAATTTTGATGTGAACCTAAAACTACTCTAAAAAAATAGTCTTATAAAAAAGAAAGCATGTCACAAAGCACCCCTAAATTTGTCCTCGACAAACTCAGTGGCAGGCAGGACAAGATTGCTGAGATCAGGGGTTCTGGAGCCAAATGGCTTGTGTTTGAATCTTATCAGCTAGGAGTGCATCAGGCAGTGAACAACAGGAAATGTGGCAAAGCCCCCAAAACAAAGGAGGAGTTTATTCGGCTCATCCAATAAGGAGTTTGGGAGAAGGCAATCCTGAGCTGATAGAGTAGCCTGAAGGCATCACTGGGGACCTGGACTCCTCTTGTTTTCTTGCTCCATCATATTTATGGATATCTTCCTCATGGTCACAAAGTGGCTACTGCACCTCTGGTCATCACATCTGTATTCCCCTTAAATAAGCAGAAGGAAGAAGGAATGGGAAACGGGAAGGGCAAAGAGTTCTTGCTTAGCTAGGCTTTGTCTTTATTTGGAAAGGAATGCCTGTTCCCATTGGCCAAAATTGTGTCATAGGGCTATTCCTAGCAGCAAGGGAAGCTAGGAAGGTGAGCATTGAGCTTTCTAGCCATAGAGTAAAGGAAAGAAAAAGGAGGCTTGATGATGGCTCTTGGATAGTTCGTTTACTGTGTGTGCCACAGCCACTTACTGCCGGTGTGACCTTGGGCAAGTCACTTAGCCTCTCCAGCCCTAGTGTCTCCATTGAAAAATTGAGATTATCATGGTCTCCATACCATCCAGTGAGTTCATGCAGTGCCTGACATATAGGAAACTCTCAATAAATATTAGCTGTTGTTCCTATCACCCTGATAGTCCAGTGTTCTAATAAAGGCATCAGAGGCGCAGTGGAAGAGTGTTGGGTTGAGGCGCCTGCTAGGCCCCTTTCCCTGTTCGGGCTCAGCCTTGGAAAGCACGGCTCACTCGGGTGTGGCTGGTGTGCTCTGGGGCAGCAAGCCAGCCAGGATTTAGTTTCAATTTGAAGTGTTTGGGGCAGACAGAGGGACCCCAGGGTTCAGGGATGCAGCTGGGTGTGGGCGTGGACCTGTCTTCCGGGGCAGGGCAGCTCAGTGGTGGGGGGCAGGTGCCAGGCTGACTGGGGCCCCTCTGGCTGGTGAGGGTTCATTTCAATGAGTGAAATTTGGCTCTGGGCCCTGATCCCACATTTCTCTTCCTCACCATTGGGGAATCAGAACAAATCGATTGTGAGCAACTTTAATAAATTGATTTAATTTGGTGAATAAAAAAGGCAAAAAGAGGGGGAAATAAGTATTGCTCCTAGCCATAGGGCCAGCGGTTGATCTCAGCTTCCTAACCCTGTGCCGGTGGTGGCGTAAGTAATTAAGCGGTGCGAAGGCTGACTGAACGATGCTCCCTCCTCTGCACTGGCTTATTCTTAGAGGAACCAGTGGCCCGTGGAGTCAGCCCACTCTTCTTCCCAAGCATGCGGCACCCTTGGGGACCAGGGGATGGTGTGTAGGCCAGTGCCAGGTGGGCTCAGGGCACGCCGGCAGGCCTCCACGCACACGCCCCGCACGCGCCCGCACCCCTGCGCGCACCCACACGCCTGCATCGAGATGGGGAGGAGCCCCCACGCCCAGCACAGAGGAGGCAGAAGGGGTGAGGGATCAGGTAAGGGGTCCGGGGTGGGGTGCCTGAGGGTGGGGACGGGCGCCCAGGCACCGCCTCTGCTGTCCACCTGCTGTCCTGTCCTCCTGGCCGGGAGGCAGCTCCTCCCAGCTACCTCTGCAGCAGCAGCTCCTCCTCTCCAGGCCCTGGGCTCCGGTGGGCGCCCGCTCGTTAATAACGGCAGATTGCTGTTCAGCCCGTCCCCAGCGCTCCTGACGGCGCCATTAATATTCCAGGGAAGATTAACTCCCCCTCCGCTCCCGCCTGCGCGGCACTAGGCCCTGCCTGACCGACAGGGCCCCTGGCTCAGACACACGTGCTGGGATCTGGGCAGCGGCTGAGCTGGCCTCTGGAGGTCTGCAGGTTGGGAGCCTTCCTGCCTCTGCCGGGCCCTCTCAGGTCACCTGTGAAAGTGGGGGGCGGGACACGGGGCGAGTTTGGGCGGAGAGAGAGGGAGAGGGGCTGGGTCATAGGACTCTGGGATAGGATCCTAAGGGATCTAATTCAGTCCTTTTATTTGATTCAGGGAACGCAGGTGACCTGCCGTCACATGGCAGGAATGGAACCCAGGACTGATGACTTGTGGTGAGTGACCTTTGCAGATTGGACACCAGGTCCTAGGAAGGTAGGCAATGTCTCCATATCCTCCATGGGGGCCTCCCGGCATGGGGCATAGATGTGACAACAATAGCAGCATGGTCCCGCCGGGGAGCCACCAGCGAGGCAGGGGCCTCGGCGAGCCCTGCCCCATCCCAGCTGGGCCCAATAGGGACCTGCTGCCCTCAGGGAGTGGGAAGCACGGCTGTGCTGCCCTGGACCCCCCATGGCTTCTTTCAGAGGTGGTCTCTGAGAACTTCCTCCCTGCCTGAAAGTGGCCCTCCGGGGTCTGAAGGTGGCACAGACACCGAAGGAGGAAGAGTGGGAGGCAGCAGAGAAGGGAAACCGATGCTGGAAGATTCTAATTCAAACCAGACCCCTGGCCTGGAACGCCACCAAGTCTCCGCCAACCACTAGCTCCGCCAGCCCATGTGTGGCACCAGCACCACGCCACGCACTCCGCATGGCCCCGCACGGCACACACACACACACGCTGCACGCACCCCACACAGCACACACACACACACACTGCATGCACCCCACACAGCGCACACTCACACGCACACTGCACACACTCCACACAGCACACACACACACGCACTGCACGCACCCCACACAGCACACACACACACACTGCACGCACCCCACACAGCGCACACTCACATGCACACTGCACGCACCCCACACAGCACACACACACACGCACTGCACGCACCCCACACAGCACACACACACACACGCACACACCTGCAGACACGCACACAAGTGCTCACGGGTGTGCGCAGAGCTCATCCCTTCCTGGGGTTGTGATCAGCCCCTAAACACTCATGACTCTTGTGATAATAAAAATAAATATATGGTCTCTGTCCCTGGTTCCTGGCACACAGCTCCTAAAACCCTTGAACCTCCAAAGTGAGAAGTGTCTTTTGTAAGCTAACGAGATGACTGGGGCTACCCCTGGGTAGCTCCAGGATGGGCCTGGTCACCAGAAAGATCAGGGCAGAGTTAGGGGGTGGGAACTTTCAGCCCCATTTCCCTCCTCCTCTGGGGAGGAGAAGAGGCTGGAGATTGAATTCAATCACCATTGGCCAGTGTTCTCATCCACTATGCCTCTACGGTGAAACCTCCATAAAACCCCTAAATGGTGGGACTTGGGGAGCTTCTAGGTGGTAGGAGATGGGGAGGTGCCGGGTGGGTGGTGCCCCAGAGAGGGCGTGGAAGCCCCACCCTGCTGCACGCCCTGCCCTGCGCATCTCTTCCGTTGGCTGTTGCTAAGCCCTTTGTGGTAAACTAGTAACAGTAAACAGTGCTCTCCTGAGCTCGGTGAGACATTCTAGCAAATTACTGAACTGAGGAAGGCACTGTGGGAACCCACGATTTACAGCTGGTTGGTCAGAAGTACAGGTGGTGAGCCAGGACTTGCAGCTGGTGGCTGAGGTGGGGGCAGTCTTGGGGGACTGAGCCTCCGCCCGTGGGGTCTGCATTAACTCCAGATAGTTAGTGGCAGAATTGAACCGAACTGTAGGACACCCACTTGGTGTCTGGAGGGTCAGAGAACTGGTTAAGCGGTGTGAGTTAAAACAGTCAAAACTCCAAATCTGTCTCTGGTCCTGCTGCCCTCCCAGCTCCAGACTCCTGTGACAGCAGGGGCCCAGTGGGCCATGCCTCCTGGTCCTCATGCGCTGTGTAGTCCCCAGCTTCTGAACCTGGGCTGGCCCCAGCCACATGTTGGAAGTTATGCTGTGTGACTTTGAAGGCGGGGGCACTGGAAGGCGTGCCGCTTCCTCCTGGCTCTCCTCGAATGCTACACCTGGGACGTTCTCTCTTGAGCTCCAGCCTCACGCTGTGAGAAGCCCAGGTGGGGCTCCTGCCATGGCCCTCGTTAGCTGCCAGCCAGCACCAGCAGCCATGTGAGGGAGCCACGTTGCAGTCCTACCTCCTAGAGCCTTCAGATAGCTCCTGCCCGAGCCACCACCTGACTGCAATTGCATGGGAGAGCCTAGGTTAGAAATGCCTGGTTAAGCCCAGAAAACCCATGAGACAGAAATTGTTGTATGAAAGCCACTAAGTTTTGGGGTGGTTGGCAATACATAATCAAATACAAGCAGAGCCCAGCTGAGACTTAATGCAGAATAGCTTGGACTTTGGGGAATCCTGGCTATGACACTTTTGTGAGTTTTCTTGTGGGGCCACTGTCAGGGGTAGGGTGGGGTTTCTCCTGAAGGTAGTCAGCTGTCACTCATCCCTTTAGCACAAAGGGATCCAGCCAAAGAAAAGGAGGCCTTGGGACCAGGTCTAGACCAGGGCACTAGGATTAGATTTATCTGCAAATAACAGAAAATCCTCAAACAGCAGCTGCTCGTAATGAATGTATGTTTTTCTCTCACTTGCACAATGTCCAGAGGTAGGCAGTGAGGCTGAGACAGCACTCGTGTCACGGCCCAGGCTCCAGGACTGTTGCTTTGCAAACTCCAGGGGTGCCCTTCACATTATATTCTGTGACTGGCACCTCCTGGAACACACCATAGAATAATACAATGTGAAGGGTGCCCCCTTAGAGGGGCAATACCAGGCCTCTTCTGTCTTGTTGCTCCATTGTGTATGGCTTCCATTCCAAGGTCATATGCTACTCCATGATCCAAAGTCACTGCTGGAGCTCCAGCCATCACATCTGCTTTCCAACTGTCAAGAGAGGAATGATGAATGACGAAACATACTTCCTTCCCTTAAAGACAATTCTTGGAAATGATACTTCCATTTATACACTTCCATTTAACTAGACTTGGTCGTATGATCACATCCAACTGCAAGTCAGGCTGGGATACAGTTATTCCGGGGGTTCAGTGTGAACCTAGTTTCACATCAGGAGTTCATGGAGGAGAGTGGATACTGGGGGACACCAGCAGACTCTGTGGGAAGGGGAGCCCTTGTTTTCTGGGTGCGGGGATCAGTGCCCCATACCAAGGAATGGAGAGGCTGGGGCAAGAGGCACAGGGCCACGTGGGAAGAAGCAGAGGGCAAGGCTGGGCGCAGTGCAGGGGACTGGCCCCAGAAGAGATCCTTTGGGGTGGTCATGACGTAGATTATTCCCAAGTCTTCGGGGACTTGTTAGAGCCACAGCTGGGACTATACAGGGAGGTAGGGGATTGGGAGAGGCTCTGTCCCGTGCTCACAGTCAGATGAGGAAGGAGACCTCCTAAGGTCTGTGGCAGCAAGGAGCCCCAGGGGCTGCTCCCGAGCCATCCACGTCTAGCCTCCAGGTCCTCCCAGCAACAGGGCCTCTCTTCTGACAGTCTGCCTTGGGGCTGGGGCTCTCGCCACAGACACCGGCTCGCCACCTCCCACTTCTCCCTGCTCTGAACCTGCTGCCATTCCTACCCCCCCATCGCGGCTCCCACCGGCCCTCACTCCTCAAGTCAGCTGCACTGGGCTGCTGTGACTGGCCCTTCAAGCCAGAGCTTGAGACGACATCCATTAGCACTAGTCCTCAGAGCCTCCTACGACAGGGTGAAGTTGGCTCCTACTTTACAGCTGGGGAGACTGAGGCTCTGAGAGGATAAGAAACTTGCCCAACACCCCAGAGGCGGAACTGGAATTCAAACCCAGGCTGGCCTTACCCTGAAGTCAGTGCTGTCTCCTGTAGCTGTGCCCTGCTGCCAACTGCTGTTTGTGTCGCACACGCTCCTCGCCTCTCACGCCCACCGTCGCACGCGGCCCGGCGCCGGTGCGCAGACTGCCCTTCCCTTGGGGCCTCATTCTCCTCCACCGACTCATTTTCATACTTTTGCAGGTGGCTCTGTATTAAAACGTCTCACCAATGTCTTCTAATGGAGTAAGCGCCAGCTAGCTGAGCTTTCGCCCTGTCTGGGCCTTGGCCTTCATGCAAGCTACTGCCCACCGTCTGCCCCGCCGGGAACTTCTCCCCGTTCATTGCTTGGCTGGCTCCTTCTTATCTGTTAGGTCTCAGCTTAAATGTCACTTCCCCAGAGAACACAAAATGGTAAGACTTTGGAAAGCAGGGAGCCATTTCTTAAAAAGTTAAACATAAATTTACCATCTGACCCAGTAATTCCACTCCTGGTAATTTATCCAAGAGAAATGAAAACACACGTCCACATATGACTTGCATGTGAATGTTCTGTAGTAAAGACACACCACATTTTGTTAATTCATCAGTTAGGCGCTGGGCTTGGGCTCGTTTCCACCCTTTGGCTATTATGACCAATGCTGCTATAAACACTCATGCGTAAGTTTTCGTGCAGGCGTGTGTTTTCATTTCTCTTGGGTATATACCTAGAAGTGGAGTTGCTGGCTCGTATGGTAACTCTAACTGTTAATCGGTGCAGGAACTGCCAGGCTACTTCCCAAAGTGGCCGTATCACTTAACGTTCCCACCAGAAGTGTACGAGGGTTTGAATCCTTCCACATCCTCACCAACACTTGTTATATGACTTTTTAATTCTAGCCATCATAGTGGGTGTGAAGTGGTATCCCCTCGTGGTTTTGATTTACCTGGTAACTAATGACGTCAAGCACCTTTTCATGTGCTTATTGGCCATTTGTATATTTTCCTTGGAGAAATGTCTATTCAGATCTTTTGCCCATTTTTAAACTTTTTTGTCTTTGTATTATTGAGTTCTAAGAGTTTTTTACTCTAGATACAAGTCCCTTATGAGATATTTAATTTACAAATGTTTTCTCCCATTCTGCGAGTTCTTTTCACTTTCTTGATAGTGCCCTTTGAAGCACACAAGTTTTAAATTTTCATGGTCTAATGTATCTATTTTTTCTGTTGTTGCTTGTGCTTTTGGTGTCCTCTCTGAGAATCCATTGCCAAATCTGAGGTCAGGAAAATTTCCCCCTATGTTTTCTTTTAATATTTTTATAGTTTTAGCTCTTTCATTTAGGTCTTTGATCCATTTTGAGTTAACTTCTGTAGATGATGTGAGGTAAGGGTCCAGCTGAATTCTTTTGCATGTGGCTGACCAGTTGTCCTAGCGCTTCTTGTTGAAGACTGTGCTTTCCCCATTGACTAGTCTCAGCGCCCTTGTGGAAAACCAGCTGACCATAGACACACGGTTTTATTTTTGGACTCTCAGTTCTATTGCGTTGGCCAATATGTCTACTATTGACCCGTAAGATAGACCACATTGTTTTGATCACTGTTGCTTTCCTGCATCACCACATTGCGTGGAACACTGTGCTTCAAGTATTTGTTGAATGTTTGAAGCCCCAACCCGCAAGCCACTAGGACTGCACCTGCCAGGTTTGCTTAGCTTGCTGCAGCAAGCAGGAGTGCACCCCCAGACAGCCTCCCAAGGATCTCAAACGGGAGGGTTACGAGAGGGACCTTCAAGGGTTTGGGTCGGTGCTGAGTGATTTTGTGAAGGTGGGGAAGCAGCAGCTAGCGTGGGGTGGAGTGCTTGCAAGAAAGGGGGCAGTTTGGCAACAAGGAACTTAATTTTTGTCTAGGAGGTGGGAGGATTAAAGTGTGGCCAGAGTTGTCACTGGTAGAGAAGCATTGGTCACTCAAAGAGGCTGGCGATTAATTTGTGGCCCTAGAGTTGCCTTGTCTATGTGCTGTTCTGAGTACAGTCTTTGTTCCTTTGGGAACTTCTTGGTCTGATTGTCACCAGAGCTGTCTTCCGTTTTTGTGGGAGTGAGTAAATGGGGGAGCAACTAGAGATTCAGTAGGCCAAGGCAGCCCCGCCCATCCTACCGCATCTCATTCCATGCTTGCCTCAGTGACCAACACACAGGCAAGGGGCAGCTGGGGATGGCAGGAGGTGCCCTCAGGGTGTGATGGCGGAGCCTAGACCACTAACTCGCTGTGTGGCTTGGGCCAGTCATTTTCCCTGCGTGGGCCTGTGTCCTTACCCGTAATACAGGCAGATTGGATGGGACAGCACCTGGGCCTCCTTCCGCTTCCTTGTCCACCATCTAGCTGTCTTCTCGTGCTGCTTCAGAGAGGGAAATCACCAGCGATAACTGTCCCTATTGCACCGGCCACCCCACGTGCGTGTGCTCACACACATTCACACACACACACTCACCCTCCCCACACACATCTGCGACTCACCCAGCCTTGAGCTCCCGACTCAGACTGTTAGCTCAGCAGCTCCAGACTTTTGAATTTCAAAATTTCCAAAAATCATTTTCAGGACAAACATAGTGTTGCCAATATTTTAGTTTGTCAAACAGGACATTAAAAATAGCAAATACTACCACCTGTTGCAAGCGTTGAACCATGGAAGAAAGGTTAATATGATAAAGGATGACACTCTTAAATTTCCTGTGTTCCCCTCTTTTCCTGGACAGGGAGAACTGCCGGAAAGGACAGTGCTGCTCTTACCTGTGTTCAGGAATGGCTGCCTTATTTGCAGTTTTGGCGCTCAGTGAAATGCAGATGCCATCTGAGGGCCAGCCTCGGTGGGCCGCGAGGGAGTGGCAGGCTCTTGGGGAGGGCAAGGCCCAGAGCTGGCCCTGGACACCAGGTCTGCAGCAGCTCAGGGACCAGCTGAGCAGGCAGGACTCACGCGCACGCCCGCAGGTGCATCTCGACAGCCTCCCTGACAGAGGTTTGAAACGGGACCTGGGAGAAAGTGTTGGGTGACAGTGAAGCTAACGAGGGAGACATTTCTAGAAATGTCCCCGCTGGCCTTGAAGCTGAGCCTTCCCAACACCTCCCTAGCTGCCACATCCCACTTCCACTCATCGCCGCCTCACGTTTGCCCAAAGCCTGTGAGAAATTGTGTGTGTGCGTGTGTTCACGCATGTGCGTGTGTGTGCGTGCGTGTGCGAGAGACAGAGAGAAATTCTTGCAACCACTACAGGTACCCAATAGCTTTTGTGGAAGGGCCTAGGAAGTGGAGAGGAAGTTGTCCACCCCCAGCACCATGGTGTGGGTCTATTTTTTAACTCTTTTGGATCACAGGACAACACTTGGAATTGGTGGGTTCGCTCTGTCTGGACTGTGAAGAGCCATACTCAAAGAGTGGACCCCTCCAACCTCCCACCCATTCTCCCAGGGCCTAGCTATGCACTGTGCTGCTGTTCCTTTAAAATGTGTTCGTGTGTCACCAGAGGGGACCAATCAGCAGAAGGGGGAGGAGCTACTTGGGGGCCTAACCACCAGTCGTGCCAATAAAGTAAGAGTCTTTGGGGACTGCCAAGAGTGACTGCTTCTGAGGGAGCCTGGGGCCAACCTGTTTAAAGGGACAGGCCACACAGGAGCTATGAAGAGTTCTGCGCCCCTGAACTGACCAGTGCCTCCCCGAAGTGGCTGCTTTCCTCCTGGAAGATGATAATTTGCTGGGAAGACAAGTGATTTATCTGTCTAATTGGGCTTTTATTTGCATTTTAAATCATGCTCTTTTGCTAAACTAATGGACCCCCTATTTATAGATGACTCCAACACAAAGTGACTACTAATTACTACAATTAATATCACGTTAAGGGCTTGCCAGCCAACTTCACAGCAACATGTATCGCCTACTCATTTTCAATTAAGGCACATTGACAGGGAGAATACGTGGTTATTAAGAGTGGGCCCTGGGGTGTAATTATTGCTCACGAAGGTCATTAAACAACTCCCCTGCAGGGTTGGCACCTTGGCAACTGGGGCTGGGGCCCAGATCCATGTCCTATCTGGGGGCCATAAAGGCTCGGTGCCCCAGGCTGCCAGGCAGATGGCAAGCCTGGCTCTGAGCTGCCTGGAGGTGGAGCAGATGATGCCAGGACGCTGGGGCTGAGCAGGGATACCAGGCGGGGGCTGAGGGAGATGCCCCTCCTGTTCCTGAAGTCTGCAGTTGTGACAGCCACCAGAGAGCTGACAGAAGAACTGCAGCCTCCCTAAAGTGGCATTCAGCCAGCATCTTTGGAGGCCTCCTCTGGGACAGGCAGGCGGCTGGCAGCAGAGATGCACGGCCAGGGGGCCTGGGAGGTGGAGGGTGGGTGAACGCTTCAGGGCTGGGAAGGGGCCTGGGCTCCAAATGCTGGGGGATGGCGGCTCCTGAGGAAGAGGAGGGGAACTTGAAGGTGAGGAGAAGCCATCAGAGAGTAGGAAAAGGCCTGGGAAGGGTAGGATGGTGGTCAGGTAAGTCAAGGAAAATGAGCACTTGAAGATGTGAGGCAAGGGTGCTCTTGTACTGACTGTCCCCTGGTTCTTGTCTATCTGGGGCCACAGCCTGCCTGCCATGGACAGCATATGGGCTGGCAGCTCTGGACCCAAACCCAGGGCCCAGGTAGGGTAAGGCCAGCAACCTGTGGGGTACATGGCCACGGCCTGTGATGGGGTAGGGACCTGGGGCGGTGGTGGCTGCAGCCATGCCTGCGAGCTCATTGAGGGCCTTGCTGACTCGAGGGACTCTACGTTTACAGCTTGCAATCGACTGTGGTGGACGACTTAGACCACAAAACACCTCATCCGAAGGTTTCCCCCAGAGAACCGGCTGTGCCGTGCTGGGTCAGCCTGATGGGGCACTGCAGGCAGGGCCTTGTTTGCGTTTGTGTCCTCAGCACCTGACCCCTCGTGCATACAGCGTACACAGTCAGAGCTCAGTCGGTGTTGACTGGACTGAACTCCATGGGGACAGGGAGGAAGCCCATGTCTGAGAAGCAAGCACATGGCCAGCACAGGGCGAGGCAGGAGCTGTGTTCACCTCTAGACCTGTCTTGAGGTGATTGATTTGGGACAAAACTGCAGGTCTGGACAGACACTTCCTCGCCCTGGCCTCAGTCTCCAGGGAGCCCCCTGTCACCAGACCGGCACCCCTACCCCCACCAGCTGCCTGGTCAGGGCGCGGATTGGGCCTTGATGGGCAAGTGGGCTCCAGAGCCTGCTGGGAAGGGAAGGGAGGGCCTGAGTCCATGGGGGAACGGAGTGGCCGTGGGGGCTGTGGGGAAGCCCAAACCACAGCTGTCATGTTCTGCTGTCCCTGCCCCCAGGGAGCTTCTGCCCGCCACCCCTGTGCTGACCATCCTCCCCAGGCTCTGTCCTCACCCCACCGCCCTCGCCTCCTCTGTTGCCTTTTTCCTTGGCATGCTGGCCTGTTCCAAACTGCCTTTAGCGGATTCTGCATCCCTCCTCCACTCTCTGCGCATCAGCGTGGGGGAGGGGAGGGAGAGGAGCAGGGAGGGACCAGGACCAGGTTTGCCGGCGCAAAAATCACAGTGGCTCAAGTAAGATCCAAGTTTCTCTCTCACCTTGATGTAGGAAACCCAGGGCGGCTCTCTGTGGTGCCCCGGCATTCTCACAGCACGGCATTCTCACAGCACGGCTTCCACCTCTCGGTCCAAGACGGCAGCCGTCGCTCCTGCCTGCCTTCCAGCGGGGAGGAGGACGGGCAGGAAGAGGAGCACGCTGGTCCCTTGGAGCACTTCCTGAAATCCACGGGTGGCAGTTGTTCTGGCTCTCCTGTCCTTGGAGCAGTGGCCTCCCTGGGCTCACAGGGGAACTTCCTTTGGCTCCAGATCCAGCAGTTGCCCCAAGAAGGCAGCACGTCACTGGCAGGGGACCCCCCTGTGCAGGGCGGCCAGCAGCACACTGCTGCAGTTTGCCTTCCTGCCTGTGGCCCAGGAAACACTCCCATGTGAGCACAGCCGCTGTGGCACGATGCCGGGCCCCGAGGAACACACCAGATGCTGGGAGCACCATGGTGCTGTCTCTCCATGGGAGGAGTGTCGAATAATGTTCAGCCTGGCCAGGGCTGGGGGTGTGGGAGGGGACAGCACGACTGTGGGCTGGGTCTCGTGCCCTTAACGGCCGGCCAGACCGTGCTTGCTAAGCCCTCTCTACTTCTTTGCTTTCCTCTTCATAATTTCCTCCAGGAAACTCTCTGAATGCTTCCTGGGCTAAAACCTGAGGGCCTATAGGGGAGACCAGAGAGTCTCAGGAGCTGGGAACCTGGGGACGCAGGGTAGACTATGGCCTCCAAATGGGCCACTGAGACTCTTCCCCTCCTTCCAGGGCTGGGACGCAGCATCCTCACCCGGTTCTCCTGGGTGTTAGAGAACTGCTTTCAACAACACAGGTGTGCCTGGCTTAGGACACAAGGGGCGGGTGGCAGCCTGTGGCTGAGTGGGGAGAAGGGGAAGGACTCAGGGAGGTAGCCATGGACCTCAGATGGAGAAGAGGAGGGCGGGAGGGAGGCATGAAGCAGGGGTAAGGGCATTTCAGACCCACAGACTTGAGGCTAATAAGCCCAGAGACCACAAAGGGCCAGGGTTGTTTGCAGAGAGATGGGCAGTATGCGGGACCCAGGGCGTGGGGCGTGGTGGGGAGCCTGGGCAAGGTAGGTTCAGGCTGTCTGTGTTTACTGGCCCAAGTCCTCCCTCCTTGCTCAGTTTTTACTGAGCACTTGCTGTGTGTCAGGCATGGTGCTCAGAATCGGCTGGCATCAGGGCCTCGGGGAATTAGGGATGAGGGCGGCTGGATGCAGTAGGGGCTCTGGTGGGTGACTCTGGGTCCCCTGGTTAGGCTCACACAGGCTCCCTGGCTGCCCACTGCCTTTTCATCTCCCCCAGCTCCTGGTGATGAGATGCCCTGCCTCCTCCTGCTCCCAGGGCCGGGCTGCCCTAGCCCGGACTCAGTAGGCAGATGGGGAGGCCGCCAGGCTGCGCCGCACCCCTGGGCCGGCTGGGGATAGCTAGTGTCTCCGGGCAAAGAGCACGTTCAGGGACTGTCTCCATGTGCCCACCAAGCCGTCTTACTCAGAGTGGCTGAGGACTGGTGGGGAGGGGAGGGGCTGTTGCTGCCCACCAGTGGGGACAGGACCCATGGTAGGCGCTAAAGAAATGCTAGATAATCTTCCCACCTTCCTCTTCCCCGGCACAATGCGAGGGCTTTGTGACAATTTCAGTTTACTCAGAAAAATCTTTCAATGACTCTCATTTTATGACAGTTTAAACAAATTAAAAAATGTAATTTCTCCCCAATTTCCTTGTCAGGTGCTAGCAAGGACTGTGCCTGCATGCAAGGTTATGGTGCCCAAGGAGGCGGTCTTGGTGCCCATGATGCAACAAAACCTAGAGCTGGTAATTCACTGAGATTGTTTTCTGTTTCTTATAACAGAATACCTGAAACTGGGTAATTTATAAAGAAAAGGAACTCATTTCTTACAGTTCTGGAGGCTGAGAAGTCCAAGGTTGAGGGACTGCATCTGATGAGGGCCCTCTTGCTGGCGGGAACTCCGCAGAGTCCCGAGGTGGCGCAGGGCATCACATGGCCTGGGGCTGAGCGTGCTAATGTGCGAGCTCAGGTCTCTCTTCCTCTTCTTACAAAGCCACCAGTCCCACTCCAGTGATAACCCATTAATCTAGTAACCTATTAATCCAGAAATGGATTAATCCATTCATGAGGGCTGAGCCCTCTTGGACTCAATCACCTCTTAGGCTTTACCTCCCAATACTGCCATGTTGGTGGTTAGGTTTCAGCCTGGGTGTTGGAGGGCACAAACATCCGAAGCTAGCAGTGATGTAAGGTGAGTGCTGCTGCTCTCTTGGGCTAGTCTTCCGTCTGAACCCCCTCTGCCAAGGTCACCCCCAGGCCTCTTCCACTCACTTATTCTGCTCCACCAAAATGTGACCCATGTCCACCCCACACCTGGGTCCCTCCTCTTTCTCTTGACTAAAGCTTCTGACCTCACATTGGTCCTCTGTGCCTTGGGCTGCTGGGCCTGCCCCATCCTCCACTCTCTTGGCCACAGCCCCACACTCAGCAATCAGTAGTGTAGCTACCCTGAGCTGCTGGGCACAGCACACACCCTGCCTACAGCAGGCCTGTGAGCTCCTTGTGAGCTCTACTTAGCCCTTAGGTAGACCCTTGTTACTCCCCTCTTGGCCTCTCTCCTCTCACAGAGACCATACCTCCTATTTCACAGAGAAAAGTGCAGCTACCAGAAAGGAGTCCTGGCCTCCCTGCACTACCTCCCCCTTCCTCTCCGCCCCACTGTCCCCTGCTACCGCCAGCACTGGAACACCCCAGGTCTCCCTTCCTCATAAGAGTGTGACTCCCAGGCACCGGAGACTGTACCAAGGTCTCCCTCTGCCACCCACCCCCAGCCTCCCAAGGGCCACAGCAGCCCAGGCAGCTAGGCCAGTGCTTGCTGTTCTTCTGCCTGGACAGCGCTGCCTGTGCCCACGTGGCCCCCTCGCCCTCACGGTCCAGCACGGCCCTACTAGGCTGTGTGGAGGCCTGCTTGAACCCCACGAACAGTAGCTGCCACCTCTGTCCTTTGGTTTTGTTTCCTTTGCTGTACCCACAGCTCTTGGGTGTGATGTTAATTTGTTGTGCCTTTATTTTGTCCCTCACCCTCTTAGTAGAGCATCAGGTCTAGAAAGGCAGGTCTTACCTGTCTTGTTCATAGATGTATTTTCAAGGCCTTAGCTGCATGATTTGCATCACAAAATATTTGTTCAATGAATGAATGCATGAATAAATGAATGATTATTACCCTCATTATATAGGCGAGGAAACTAAAACAGCCCCTCCCTGGCCCCTCAAGCCTTCTGGCTTCTGCCTGGTGCATTCTTCTTTCTTTTCTGTCCTGGGCTGCTGTCCTGCCTCCGTCTATGCCCAGCCCCGGGAGGCCCTGCCCACCCTGGGCGACCTCTATGCCTTGAGCCCCTGTCCGTGGCACCAGCTGGGGTCCTTGCACTGCACATTCCCCAGGATCCTGCATGGTTTGTACCAAAAGTCCCTTGAGTTGGTTTAAGAGAAAAGGTGATTTACTTAATAAAACAAACAAACCCTGCGGCACACGCTCCCAGGACAGGCCGGTGGCGTCTCAGGACAGGCCGTGTGTTGTTGTTACCTCCCAAATGGAAGGGCCATTCACTTGCCGGATATCAAATCAGTAGACATGTTTGGTGATAGCAAGGGGCTTTCGTTACTTGGCACAAGTAAGTGGCACACTGGGGGTAGTTCCCAAAGCAGCGTGTCTCTGGACAAGAGGTTAGGGCTGGTTTTATAAGCACAGGGTAACGAGGCATGATACGGTTGGGTCTTGCAATGAGGTGATGCCAGGAGGCGTGATCTGATGGGAGCCTGCCACAGGTGACGCCAGGGCTAGATCTGATTAGACCTTGGACCTGCCATGCGGTGTCCACTTCTTAATTCAGTCCCCTCTCCTTGGTGTGAGCACTAGGTTCCTCCCATGGTTGGACGCTTGGTTCATCGAGGCACGCTCAGGTTACGAGAGCTTCAAGCTCGGGGTCCACGGCAACTGAAAAACAACTCACAGCTTTGTTACATAAAGGTCGAGCAAGATTGGTCTGGTGCAGTTACAGTACCTCAGGACAGGCCAGGGGTGTCTCAGGACAGACCATGGACAGCACACTCAAAAGCCTGGCTCAGCCATGCTCCGCTCCTCACTTGGCATCTGGGACATGTCGGGCTGGACTCCTGAAACTCAACTGCCCTTCCCAATGAGTTCAGGGTCCCTCATTTTCTGGAAAACAGAACTTCCTGGACAGGCTCACAGGAGCACGTTTGATGAAATAAAGCTCTGCAGGAGCCCAGTGACAGAGATTTCTGGGTTCACCCCAGCATGGCTGAGGTCATATGGAAAATGATCGTCTCCTCCAGAGGGGTGCGTCTGTGGCGGGCCGGGACACTGGCTGGGCAGTCTGCCCAAACCCACTCCAGGCTCTGCTCGCCCTGTTTGCATTCCTCCAACGGGGAAGTCTGCAGAGCTCCAAGATTCTACCACCTCCCTCCCTGCTGTCCTCAAAACCTCCCCTCCGGAGTCTCCCCATATGAAGCCAGGGCTGCAGTGGGGCTGGGAGACAGCAGGATGCAGGGGGCTGGGGTGCGACAGGGTATACCAGGTGACGGGCTCCAGACGCCCACCCAAGGCTGATCTGCCAGGGCTGGAAGGTGGCCCCAAGGAAAGCAGGGACTTCATTTTGCACATCCCTTGTCCTTCACCTGTTTTCCTGGTCACCAGTGGCAGGATGGTTTTGTCCCTGGCAATGGCCTCTGCACATGTGGCATAACCAGGAGGCTGGATCTTCAGGCCAGGATCCCACTGGGCCTTTGGACCAGATGCCCACATCTTCCGCCTCGTCCTCAGTGGACACCAGGGCCTTGAACCCAACATCTCCAACCCGACTCAGCCTCTTCCCCCTTGTCCCTCCCTCCTCGAGGGCTGCCACGAGCACCTGGTTTCTGGGCGCACGTTCCCTCTCTGTCTCTCTATCTGTCTGTCTCTCTCACTGCCTGTGTCTGTCTACCCCTTCGCCAGTCTTCCAGCCTGCTAGGGTGGGTGTCCCAGGTCTGTCTCTGTCTGTCACCATTTCCTGAGCTCAGTCCTCCGCTGTCCCTGCTTTATAACCACAGTATCTCCTCACCGCCCTGTGCCTCTGGCCGGCCTGTGCCACCTGCAGGCCCAGGGCTCTCTCCAGCCGGCACCAGATCCGCCTCTGCCCCCTCCTCCCGCTGCCCACTCAGCAGCCCAGCGGTACTGCCCCGGCTCCCCCGTGCCGTTTGCTGCCCTCCCGGGCCCCTTCACCGCGCTTGCTCCCGTTCAGCCTTCAGTTCTTAGTTTGGACCATCCTACCTCCTGGAAGCCCTCCTGCTGGTGCCCCTCCAGGCTGGGATCCACTCCTTTCCTCCACATTTCCCGACAGCCTGTGGGCCCAGACCCCAAAGCTCACCCCCCACCAGCCCCTCGAGCCGGCAGAGGCCATCTCCCTTGCTTGACACTGAATACCTGGTAAGAACCCAATCAATGCTTGGGGCGCCTGCAGGAAGGCTGGTGAAGCCAGTACTCCGCCCTCAGCATGAAGGGCCCATGGGGAGGGAGGAAGAAGTTGGGGAGCAGCTGGCCAGGGGAGGCAGCTATGTCAGGACACCGCAGCCCTTCCTCCTCCCAGGCCACCTTCAGCAACTGCAGACAGGGATGGCCTGTGTGGCGGTGCTGGCTTATGAGACACAAGCAGAAGGTGGTAGGTCAAAAAGGGCCCAGTTTGTGGGATCAGTCAGTATCAGCACTTTGCTCCCTGCTTCTCTACACTAATGACCCTGTGAACACCCTGGAAAGGACCAGGGGATGCTGGCAGCCAAGGAAGCCTCTTGGAGCTTGAAGTGCTACATTCGCCGTGACAGCAGCCGCTGCTGGAGCAGGACTGCAGCATTTCACCAACACGACCACTGGGCAGACAAAACATTTCTTTATTTGGTCTATAGCTTAAAAAAAAAATTGCCCAAATGCCCAGTCTGCTTTAAAGTTCAGTCCCATTCAGTAGTGGGAGGAGGCCAGGCCCCAGGTGTGACCAGCTCCTGTCTCTTGGGTGCAGGGTGGTGGCAGGATCGCTGCTCCTACTGGACTCCAGAGGCTGTAGCTCCATGTGGCGCATCCTCATGCTCACTCTCGAGTGACCCTCCACGCGCGTGCCTCCGTAGCCAGACAACCAGCCCTTCTAGGTCCTGCCTACAGCACGCGGGAACCAGGACAGGTCAAGGAAACTAAGACTCAGCAACCTCCTCCACTGCCTCTTTCATTCTTTCTAGAACAAACCACAGTGCTCCCATATTCCAACCTTAGCCATAGTGTTGGGGCCCCTCTCTCCCGTGTTGTCTTCCTGGATTTGCTCCATTGCTCCCAGATGGCCTTTGACATGGAAACTGGCTGGCCCACCATGGTGGCTGATGTCACTCTAGTCCATGAAGATGCCCCCAAACCACCCATCTCTGCTCTTGTGCGTGGACTCAGAGCCCTGCCGCCAGCTTCTCCATACCCCCACACTTGTCAACCAGGGACAGTGCTTTAGTCCCCATCCCGCTCCCAACCCAGTCTCTTGGGAGGCAGCTCTTGCCCTCTCCGTACTTCCCATTCTGCTAATAGGGTGTCCAAGTCCACGCTGCTACTCCTCTGCCTTCCTCACTGCCGGGGTCCCGAGTGCCATAGACGGGTTTCTGCTTTGGTGGCTGTTTCGAGCTAACACTGAGCACCCCCAGCCCTTCAACTTTCCTTGCTCTAACTTCCTAAGCCTATGTATCTTCAGAAACCAGAAGAGCAATGATATTGCACCTCAGAAAAGTCAGTGCCTGATCCTTACAAAAATAGTATTCTTAAAATCTTTTCAAATAGCCCAGCTTGGCTTCCGTTATCCTCACCCAAGGACATCTACGAACCGGAGCATCAGGCAGGGTAGTCCCAAGGGGGCACCTCCTTCGATGGCCTTTAGTGTGGGTATTCCTGCCTGGAAAGCCCCTTCCCTTGCCACCCACTGAGGGTCACATAAGACCCTTCACAAGGTCTTTCCTGACCTGCGGAAGTCCTGGGGCTGCCAGGGAGGCTGGGTGACCGATGCGTGTACGCTGTCCCTGCCTCCATCCCTCCCTCTCTGTCTCAACTTCCATCATGTGGGACAGGTGGCTCTACTCTCAATGGGATCCTACTGCGCTGCTCAAGTTATCTGATTTTTGGCCCCCATCCAGCCCCACGGACTTCCTGCACCTTGTGAATCCACATGCGATATTCAGGACAAACCAGATCCCAGGTGGCCTTTGGGGGAATCAAGAAAATCCAAAGTAAAGACAGAGCCTGAAGACCCAAGAAGAACCCAACTAGAGAAAAGGCCCCCACCTCTCGACCTTTCTGGCTGGTCAGAGGCGAATGCTTAGCAGTTGCTTCATGAGATTTCGTGAACCTCTTGAATGCCCTTACGTTTGTGTTACCCCCTTGATCTGTTCCTAGCTGAGAAGCATTTAAAGGGGACAGGGACTCCACGCTTTACTGGGAGGTGACAAGGAAGTGGGGAGTGCTGAGGGCAGGGGAGGGACCTCAGAAGATAGGGCGGAGCATTGCAGCTGTGAAGGGAGGAGGGCGCTGGGCGGAGATCCCAGGCCGAGCAGGAAAGGGACCCATGGGGAATGGAACCCCCAACACAAAGCAGGACAGGGCCTCATTGTCAAGAACACTGTTACAGCTGTAGGGGACGGGGGGCAAGGACTGGGAAGTGAGTGGGGTGGGGATCTGGGGTGACTTGGGGGCAGGCTTGGAGGACAGTGGGTCCATGCAGAGGGAATGCCCACTGGGGCTCTGTGTTGCCTGGAGACAGCAGTGTGGGAGCCTGCAGTCACTCGCCAATCCCCAGCCTGACAGGCAGGGGTGGAGTGGCCAAACCATGGCTCACTGTCCTCTTGCCAGGCCCAGACACCAAGGCCCAGATGGTCCCTGAGGCCCAGACTCAAATGCTTTTTGGGGATGCCATGACATGCGATGTACCCTCTACTGGGGCTGAGGGCCCGGCTCAGGCTGGGCGGGCAAGAAGACACGGGCAGGTGAAGGGCGTCTGCCCCTCGTCCTCTCTATCCCACAAGGGACCTTCCCGGCTTTGCCCAGCAGACACGTTCACCTGAGCAGGGCTCCAGCCCAGTATGCCCACCCTGCCCTGTGTCCACTTGGGGCTCCTCCTTCCCAAACTCAGAGAACTTGTTCTCCTAAAAATAAAAGATTCAGACTCCCTGGCAAGTATAGAAAGAGGGAAGGGACCCCTTAGAAGAGAGATAAAGGTATCACTGGCCTCTTCCAGAAATCTGCCTTCAAGGTGAACTTTGTAAGCTCTTGTCTGAGCTTCCCTGCTCCAACCCTGCCTCCATGACCTACATTCCCTGACCTTTGAGGTGGCGGAGCCCTGTGGGCTGGGGCAGGGATCTCAAGGCGCCCTCTCTTGTGTGTTGGGCACGCTGGGGGCCCTAGTTTGATGTGGCAGCAACGGTGCCGTTGGCTACAAAAGAAATAGGGCTGCAGCTGCTCCTGCCAGTGCTGGCGAGGACAGGGCCTCCACTCAGAGTGGGCAGGCAGAGTGGGATAGCCCTGCCACTTCCTGCACCTGACACAGGACCGCTGCCCATCGCTAGCCTGGCCACTGTCCCCCGAGGCAGGGACACCCGTAGGCTCACTGTGTCAGAGGCTGGGGCCATGCTTCTCCTTCCCCTGCCCTCCAAGCCCCTCTGTGCCATCCAGCCCTCGGGAGCAGGCCGTGCCTGCTTCGGGAAGCAAGACTACACATTTTCGGCCCTTTCCCCTGCCTCTGGGCTTCAGGCTCAGATAAAACTGGAGTTGCATCCCAATCCACACATGTCTTGGCATGCTGACTGTCTGGGGCCAGCAGTGCATTTTCTACCAGGGACCTGTAAGCCGTCTCCCCAGCCAGCAGCTCCTCCAGAGGGGTGCTGGGACCAGAGTCCGGGAGGTTTGTTATGATAGCCATTCTACTCGAGTCCTGGGGCTTTTCCATCTGCTGTCATCCACCCATTCATCCATTCAACAAATACTCATCAAGCACCAGTCTGTCTTGGCCACATTCTAGAAGCTGTGGGGACAGCCTGGGCAAGAGCACCCACAACCTGCCAGTGCTGAGCTTTCCTTCTGGGGAGGAGAGATGGGCAAGCAGCAGGGAGGCAGAGACGGGAGCGCTGGGTCCAGGTAATGAGGAGCGCCATGAAGAGAACAGGGCGGACATCGTGACGGGGTGGCCTTGGGCCCTGGAGCTCTGGGAACTCAGAGAAAACCTTTCCAAGGGGGAAATCTAAGCCCCGCTAGAGGCATGAGCATGAGCCAGCAGTGCACGGGGGAAGAAAAAGTGTTTTGGGAGCAGCCAGATGGCTTCTATCCTGGGAGTCAATCTCTGCCTCCTGTGGTTGGAGGAACACAGGGTCTGTCTCATGGAAAAGAGGTGGAGACACCACAGAGGCCCCAGGGGAGCAGGAGTGGACCGGGGAGCAGCAGCTGGCCAGCCAGGCCCCCGCAGAGGCCTCTCGCGGACAGGGTCTGGCTTGTCTGTGATGGGAGCGCCCGCTGGGAGCGCCCCTGCTGCTCTTGAGTCAAACCAATATTGCCAAAGAAGAACAAGCCCAGCTTAACCTGAGCCCTGACTAAAGTCACATCTGAGTTTCTCTCCCCACCCCTACTCTGTTCTTTCCCCCAACAAGATGTAGGAAAAATTTAAGGATGATCTATTAATCCCTCATTATTCAGTTCAATTCAGCCTGTATTAACTAGTTGCCTGGGCTGGGCCCTCTTTCCAGCCATGCCAGGACCGGCTGTGGACCCCAGCTCCAGGCCCTGGTTGGGACCACCTTCCTTCCTTCCCTCCCCATACCCCAAACACTGCCACTTCCTTTCTCATCTCTGTCCTCTGAGCTGAGCTGGCAGGAATGAGGATGGATGATGGGTCCCCATGGTCCTATGTGCTAAGCAGTGGCTCCAAAGCCCAGGTCTGACGTAGGAAGCCTCTTGGGCCTGTCTCCTAGCCCAGTTCCCAAGTCTACACCCTTCCCAAGCAGGCCTGCCCTCCTTGGTCCTGTCACCCCCAGCGCCGGGCTCGCCTGAGCCGTCTCCACTTCCCCTAGGTCCCTTAAGGGTCCTAAGCACCAGGCCTAACCCCTTCCCTGCCCATGGAGAACTCTTTTCTTCCATCCCACTGGGATGTCTGCCATCATCCTGTCATCAGCTGTGGGAGCAAATGTCGTTGCTGTCTCCAGCAGGTGACAGATTTGTTCAGTATCTATTCGTGCTCAGTCATCAGCCGCTGTCACCTACATAGGCGATTGGCACGGAGGCCAGCTTCCCTGCCGGCCCCGGAAGCCCTCAGGACTTCCCTCAAGGAGTTGATCATCTTGCTAGGAAGAGAAAAGAATGCCTAAGGAACTTTTAGAGAGCGAAACAGAGTGAAGCCTAGATGGAGAGTAAAAAGGTGCCAAACGAAATACAGGCTGCAGCCGGTAAGTGCTCTGTGCTAGCAGGGGACTGGGAGCCAGTGTGGGCTGGAGGGACCCAGGGGCTGTCATGGAGGGGAAGGCTCAGGCAAGCCTTGAAGAGTGGGCAGAGAATGAGGAGGACAAGTGGGAAGTCGCAGATAGCTGGATCCCAAGCAAAGCCGACCGAGCAGCACTGTAATGATGAGGTAGAATGACGCCCTTGGCCGGGAACAAGGGAGGAGCCTGGTGGGGAGCGAGCAAGGCTCTGTTTCCTGTTGTTCCTGCAGCCTTTCCAAAGGAAGGCCTGTGGCACTTAGGCCTCTCTCTGGCCTGTCGTCCAACCAGCTGCGTGCTGAGCAGTTCTGGACAGCTGGCTCACGGAGGAGAAGGAAGCAGGCGGGGAAGGCCCCGGCAGCGAGGGGCACAGCATGCGGGTTTGGGGCCATGAGGGGGGCGAGGCAGTGCAGGTCAACCTCAGTGCCCGGGGAAGAGGCTCTTTCAGCCTGCCTGTGAGTGGGCCAGCCACGGACTCCACTGTTGGTGCAGGCAGACAGTCAGGAGGTGGCAGGGGAGGGCGGACCTGAAGCCACAGCCAGAGACAGGCCCCCAAGGCCGCCGGCAGAGCAGCAAAAGAATGGGCTCAGAAGAGAGGTGTCGCCATTGCCAGTTGTTTGCTCATGTGGTCAAAGCGCAGCCTGCAGCTCCCAGGGTCCCTTCCCTGCTGCCAGCACGCAAAGCCTGCCCCAGCCCGAGTCACCCGCCCCAGCACCCCCTTCACTCTCTCCCTCTCCCTTCGCAATAGCGGGTCCTCTCTGGCCACTTCTGTCAGCCTCACCCTCTCCATCTCCTCGGCCCCTTTACTAACTGGCTGCTGGACTCCAGAATTCCCATGTCCGGGCCTGTCCGCACAGCAGGAGCCGCCGCCCTCCCACCCACCCACTCCTCCAGGCTGGGCCCCACTCCCCTCTTCCTCCCAGTCCATGCCTGCCGCACCGCCTTCCCACACCAGTGTTTTCATCCACAGCTCTCCTGTGCATCTCAGATCCTTAGGTCCCCTGCAGGGCACGAGACGCGGCAGGGCCTCAGGGACCAAATGCACAGGCTCGATGAATAGCTCTAAGATGCTGGGAGTGAGGCTCAAATCAGCACAGGTTTTCAACTAAAATAGGAGAAAACACCCATTGGCATCAAACTCTGCCAGACTCTGATTGGCACCAACCCTGTGACAGTCAGTGGTCAACGAGAAATGTAAAGGGGTTCCAACAAAGTGGAGGCAACAATGAGACACGTGCACCTAATCTGACAATCGAAGGGCCGGGGGCGGCACAGGAGCAAAGACAAAGTATGTGACAGCTCCTCTGCGTGCACCGCCAGTCCAGGGAGCTAAACGGGAGGCATGGAGCGGCTGGTGCCACGCCTCCACCCAAGTGGGGGGAAGAGATTAGGTGGATGGACATTGATCAAAGGCTGGTCACCGACCCACTAGAAACTCTGCAGGAAGAAAGGAAATGGGAAGTGCCCAGAAGTGGGTTAAACAACAATTCTTCTGCACATGGTTAAGCAAGCAGAGTGACAAAACCGTAATGGACTTGTTTCCAACAACTATCTCTCATTTTACTAGTTGCCCTGAAGTGTCCCCAGAGCTGTCTAGAACGTGGTCTCTCTCAGCTGCTCTGCTTTCCTGGGCAATGAGTCCACCATGTCATCCTTGCCCTGCCGTTGCCGTCTTCGGGATAAAACGCCCTTCCCTCGGTCCTGACTGCTGGCTCTCTCATCAGGACGGACGCTGAGAGGTAGCTTTCAGTTAAGATAAATGACAGCTCCCTCAAAGACAGACTTCTCAAATCCCCAGAGAGAGGAAATGAACTGGGCTCATTTTCCAGCGACAGACCCTCCAGTGGGAGGGCTCTGTGGGGCACTGAGGCTCCTGGTGCCACATAATGGTATTTAATGCCCTGGTGGCAGAGGAAGGCCCCAAACATACCCCTCTCAAGTGCTCAATTTCAGGGAAAGGAACTATGATGACATGTGGCCATTAGTAAGGGAAAGAATCAAAAGGAACTGTTTAAAGAGCAAAACACCACAGGAAGCCTTGGAGAATGTTTGAAAATGGAAAAAAATGTGTCCTGCAGAATAAAAAGACTAGGCCCATGACCGGATGTCACAGGCAGCTAACCGCAGAGCCTTAGCAGCCACTGTGGGCAGAGAGCCTCAGCTCCCCACGCTCACCCACGGGGCCACTCATAGACCCCAGAAGTGGGAACTGAAGAATGCTTGGGCTGCGGAAGGTTCCATTAGCGCTAGAACGAGGGTGGGACACACAGAACCCCAGACGCACACGTTTTGCAAACGACCGACAGACGTCTGTCCAGTCCCTGATGACACGCAGAGCTGAGGGAGAAGGACCACAGTGTCCCAACCGGCCCTTGCACACACCCAGAGCCTCACCACCCCTTGTCAGTTCCCGGGGAGCCACAGGAACCCCGGCCAGGAGAGGTGCATCCACCCGTCTTGCCAGACCCTGGGGAAAGCCCTAGCTGCAGATAATGTGCACACAAGTGCTTTGAAAAATAGAACGATCTCTACCCACCAGGGTACTATTACTACGGTTAATGTAACAGTATTGCAAAACCCTCAAATTCCTGTTTTTCTGGCCCAGACATTGTAAGACCTCAGGAATGTTTGCCCAAAAGCCTTGGCAGGGCTGTTGTGAATCCACCGGGCACCTGTGAGCATATTAGAAAAATGTATCCCACTGTGGGTAGGTCCAAGGCAGCTGGCACCCTGCTGGGCCTGCTGAGTGGGGCCGGGTCTCTGCCCCTCAGTGAGCTCCCCTGTGCAGGGCACACCTTGCAGGGCCACAGGTGGAAACCGGAGGATTCCAGAGGGGAGATGGCCTTTAGTATTTATGGCTGAGCATCTGAACAGAGAGCGGGTCGACGAGGCCAAAGGCAGAGGCTTCCTCACCTGCGTGGGGACGGGAAACATTGCTGCCACTCACAGTCGCCCCTCCGGCTGGCCAAGGGAGGTTCAGCGTCTATTGCAAGTGATCCAGGAGAAACTGGCCTTGAAGCCCAATGGGATTCTTCATGTTAGACAGTCTTTTTTTTTTTCTTAATTCAAATTTGATGGAAGTAGAATAAACACACAGAAAAATGCACATGCCATAAATGTCCAGGTCCAGGCATTTCACCAATTACAAGGCCCTGTGTGGTGAGCACCTAGGTCAGCAAGGGAAGCAGCAGCCCCCGGCTCCCCTGCAGGCTTCCCAGTGACTGCCTTCCCAACAGTAATCACTATCCTGAAATCTGACCCATGGATTCCTTTTGCCTGTTTTTTGAACTTTACATAAATGATTGCAAATGCTATCCAGCTCTTTTATGTCTGATTTCTTTTGCTCAACAGTTGTTTTTGAGCTGAATCTGCTACTGCATGGAATCGTACAGTATTCCATTGTAGAAATAGACCACGATTTATTTATCCATTATACTGTTAATGGGCATTCAGGCAATTTGACTTTCTTTTTAATTGACCTTTTTTTTCTGATCGCAAAGATAATCAAATAGTCATTGTAAAAAATGTTTCCATTTTCCCATCTCATGGAGAGCTCCAGGGTCCCCCTGGTTCTCAACATCCAGACTTCACTTCCTTCCTTCACTGCTTGGAGCTCCTCTCACCACCATTCACCCCTTGGGCCCTTGCCCTACATCTCAGCCTCCCCACCCGCCACCCGCCCCCAGGGGCAGTGCCCTGCTCTGCCTCCCGCCCCAGGTCTGCGGGCTCTCAGCGCTCGGGTCCAGCACCGGGAGCCCCTGCCTTCCTTCCCGCCTGCCCGGGGCTGCCCTCCCACTTGGCTCTGATCAGCTGCCTCAGCCCGCAGCCTTCTCAGCAGCCACTTCACTGACGAAAGGGAAGGTTCAGAGCCCAGCAGCCTTCGCCTTTCTCCCGGACCCTCTGACGTGCCCATCCACAGGGCCGCCTCTCTCCCAAGGCCTGGCCGGGATCCCCCGTCCCCCATCTTTGGGATTTGGCTCCTGCAGTCTCTTCCCTCAATCCTGAAATCCTCAGCCCTTCTTTCTCTCTAGGGCATCTTCCTCTCAAGCTGCTAATGTGGCCCCTTCCTTCACTCTTGGGACCCCACAGTGGCCCCCAACTCAGCCCACGGCAGCTCTGGAGCCTTGCCCACCACCAGCCTTGCTACGCCCGCAGGATACTGCTCAGGCCGTCAACACATAACCTCTCAGTGGCATGGACATGGCCACCCATGCTCTCCGTCGTGACTCTTCCCTTGACCTCTAATTTGCTCTCTCTCGGTTCTCTTCCTGCGCCTGCCCCTTAAATGACAATTTTCCCCAGCATTCCGGGTTCATCTCTTTCTTTGGGGGGCTTCTTCTGGCAACCACACAGAATGTGGGGGCTCTCACCTCTGCCATCCCCAATCCCATCCCTCCCCCTGAATTCAGGCTTCCTATCTAGACTTTCCATCTGGAGGTCCCAGGAGAGCCTCAGAATCTCAGGGAGATGCCTTTTGAATATCAGCATATTAGAATTTTGCATTTAGAAAACAAACCAAGTGTTTTTGCGATACAAGCTACACCGTGTGCAGCCCGTGGCAGCCACGCAGCCGGGTGGCAGAGCAGGCTGCCTGTCCCTCCTGCGCACCCACGATGCCTAATCACGTGGGGTGGGGGGTACCTCACACACCGCCCAACAGGTACATTAGAAATCCTGGCAGGGTGTGGGATTTTTATGTTTACCAAAAGGAAACCTGGATTTAAGAAGTTGAGAAACACACCGGGGAGTAGGACTCTGGAGCCAGCAGGAGCGAAGGCCCTGCCACACCAGGCATTTTAAGCAAAGCTCAGTGACCTGACTCTTTACAATGGCGGGATTTAAGACATGCTTCAGGGAGAGATAGACGACCTAAAAGTGGGGTACACTCAGTGAAAAGACCCAGAGAAGGCAGCCAGGCCAGAGCCGCGGCCTCCCCGAGGGACACAGCCAGTCCATGCCACCCACTGGGAGAGGCCTGAAGACACGTCTCTCCCCACTTCATCCCCCTGGTGGCGGCCAGTGCCTCTCAACCCAACTGGAAGAGTGGATGTCATCCATCCAGGTCAGCCTCCTGTGGCCCAGCGCGGGGCCGAGGGGGTCAGAGGGTGGATCAGGAGGGGCAGATGGAAAATAGTGGGCACAGAGGCCTTGCTGGGGACAGGCCTGGGAGAGGAACGTGACAAGGAGCAGAGACAGGGTGACTGCATCAGCTCCATTCGAGACGTAAAGCAAGGCTGAGGACTGTGGCTGACATCGCAATAGAGACCAGGAGGTAAACGGGAAGGACCCAGTGACCTCCCTGGAGCCATCCCCTCCCACCGTTTGCCCTCCTCTTGCCTTGTCTGGAAGGATCACCAACCAGACCCTCACCAGGGCGTCCGTGTGTTTGTCCCACAGGAGGAAGAGCCAAGGCGAGGCGGGGCGGGTGGGTGGAGCTGGCCTGCCCTCCTCCTGCCTCCACGTGTCCCTGAACTGTCCGACATGCCTCCTGCCCGCTGAGAAGGCTGGTAAAGACATGAAGTAAAGACGCATGGGGCAGGTCCCTGGGGCTGGGTTTTCAGGAGCAGCAGCTCTGGGGCAGTAAGAAGATGTGTCAAAACCTGTCAGATAGGAGAAATGAGTCCCCAAAAGCAAAACTCAAAAGCAGAGCTGACCAACATGTTTCTAAGTGGAAATTCTCACCGGGAGAGGGGGAAGGGTGATCTGAGGAGACGTATTGTCTTATTGAATGCTGTTTCTAGTGGGGACCGGGGCACACCAAGGAGAATGATGACACTCAACTGTGGGTACTTAAACTGCTGACCGCAGGGAGAGAGCTGCAGAAGGCACAGCCTAGGGAGCAAGGAAGTAACGACAGCTTGGATCTTCAGGCGGACAAGCGTCAGGGGGTGCGTGTCGGGGGACGCCTGGCCTCCAGTGTGGCCTGCAGATAGGGACAGGGTCTGGGCACCCCTGAGCACACGAGGCCGCTGAAAGGGTGGCGTCACCGCCTGGGAGCGAAATAAAACTCATAACCCTTTACACAAGCAAGGTGCTTCTGCACTGAAACCGACTTGCTCTATTCATGCTACCTTATGATGTTACCAGGCTTTTCCTAATCCAGAGAAGGGTGCCAGGGAGCTTGGGGGTTCTAGAAAGAAGAGTGCTGATCTGGGCTGTGTGTAGCATCTGTCCAGCCTTTAGGATATGTCAGCAGGGATGGTGGATCAGCTCACGAATCACACAATATCAGGGCTAAGGCACCCTTCGGGCTGTAGGGATCCACTGAAGAAAGCAGGTAAGCTCTTCTCCCCAGAGAGTTTTCTATGCTGAAAACAAATTTGAAGTAGGGTTTAGAGAGCTGGAGAGAGCCCAGTGAGGGACGCTCTGCACCGGAGGGGACAAGCCCTGGGCCTGGCCCACAGGTCAGTCCCTAGCGCCTCTGCCCTTGAAGGCCCAGCTGCAGATTTCTTGCATTTCAGGCCACAGTGGAGTGTCCACAGCATTGTCATCTGTGCGCTCTTCCTGTGCATGGCCAGTGAAAGGCAGGTGAAGAGGTGTGGTCTGAAAGAAACTAGAGCGGTTTCCAAGCAACCATCTGTCTGGCGGTCTCAGCAGAAAGCAGGGTTTCCTCCTGAGCTGAGCCCAAGGCTGGGGAATTGGCCTTGACCAAGGCCAAGCCAGGGGAGGGGGACAGGGCAGGGTGGCCAGGCAAGAAGTCACTCCACACTTCCAGTTCATGGTCCAGGCTCAAGGTCCCCGAGAGAAATCGCCAGCACTGTTTGTGAGGCCATCCTGAGAACCACAACGGCACGGAGCCCACCAGCTATGCACAGGAGGTTGGGGGGTGGGTGCTGGCAGGGGGATGTAAGGGCACCTGCTTTGCACAGCTGTGTTCCCCCTTCCTCCCCCAAAGGAGCCCCCCTGCCAGAGTTGAACTGCAGGTGAGGCAAGCACTGCCCCGCCCCACCCACCAACCCCAGAAGCAGATCGACTTCCAGGACTTAGTTTCGCACTCTTCCAGCCCGGGCCCTGCTTTCAGCAGTTTTGAGCTTTCTCCCTCCTGTCTTTCTCCCCTAGAATGACCTACTGCTGCTCCCAGGTGGCTGCCTGCAGGCCAGAAGGGGCAGACTTCTTCTGAGCAGGTTTGCTCCCCTCCTGTCCCTCCTCATCTGCCGCCTCTCCCATCCCTGCCAGTCGCAGCTGGCTTTGTTTTCTTTCTCTAGAAGCTGCAGTGGCTGAGACAGGAGCCAGGAGAAGCAAGGGCACCACCTGACTACCTGCTGGTGGGCTGATGAGTTCACCACGCAGCCTCTCAGGCATCCCAAAGACTTTTGAGGACAAAAGGAGGAAAAAGACCTCCACCAGAGATTCTTTCCACACCCCCCAAGTGGCTCCTGACTCCCGCCATCCCAGAAAGACAGGTCCAGATTCAGAGCAGCTTGCACCTCCCAGAGCAGAGCCTTCTCGGCTTTCGGGGAGGCCAAAGGCTCCCGGTCATGCTGCCTCGTGGCTTTGTTGGAATCTAAAAGAGCACAGTGTGCCTCTTGCTGCCACGCCACGGGCACGAGTCGTGGGGCTCCCTACACGCACGCCCCAAGGGAGGGAGAAGGCAGCGCGGGATGCCCAAGTTGAATGACAAGGTCAGTGCTGAAGGGAACGGGACAGGGAATGGAAGGTGGATGAGGGAGCGGGCCAGGGTGTCGGGGTGGAAGGAGAGGCGTCCTCCCTGAGATCCACAGGTGAGCCTGGACCCTCGGGTCACCCCGTCCACCTCCCTGCACGCAGAGCCTTCTGCACCCCTGGTCCCACAACTGCCCCCCAGACCTCCTCCTTCCATGCTTCAAGGTGGCCTGAGGACAGGAGGAAGCCATCAGGGGACCTTTGCTGGCTAACGGGATCCCCTAGGGCCTGGCAGAAGCAGACGGGTCTGGTGTTTTCCCTCACAGCCCTGTCTACTTAGGTTGCATTCCCCCGTGCGGCCGTCTTCCCATCCTGCCTCCTCCGTGCACAGCTGCGCCCTGCCTTCAGGAATACCTTTTGGGTTCTCCTCCTCCATGTCCACCCATGGCCATCTCCTCTTGGAGCCCTCTCTCTCCTACCACTGTATGCGTCCTGGCCACCTCTCTCAGGCCTGCTTCTTTCTCTCCACTTCCAAACAGCGAGCGGGGGCCGACATCCCGGGCTGGTCACGGACAAGAGCGCCACGGCCTGGAGGAGCCTCGAGATGTCTGCAAACAGACTCGCCCCTCCCTTGCCTGCTCCTCCTGCAGCCCTGTGCCAGCTGAGAGACCCATGGGCTCCGGGAAGCAGGCCACACTGCAGGGAGAAAGTGACAGACCATTTCCCACCTTCTCTTCACCTCACCCCAAACCTGCCTTTCCCTGAGGCTGGCGCCTCTCCCAGCTCTTAACAGGGCAGCCGTTCTGCTTCTTGGCCAGTCCAGGCCCCACACCTCGGGCAAAGATGCCTCCTGGCTTGTGCCTGGCCCTCTTGGCCATCCTAGCCCCTTCTCTGCGATGCCTGCCCTTCCTCTCGGAGCCCCCACACCACCCAACCCTCCTCTTCCCATCTCCATCTATCACCATCTGGTGGACTCCCACATTCACCACTCATTGGGCTTGGAAAAATGCCTGGCACATAGTAGGTGCTCAATAAATATTTGTTGAATGAATGAATTGAGATCTCTGGCCTTAGATTCACCAATTTTATCTCTGCATCTATAGGGCTCTGCCTAGACAATTTACCCCCCACCCTCCAGCCCCCCACCGCCAGGAGCCTTGTCACTCCCCTCCGCTTCTGCACCCCACCCCCACAGCCACACCTGGCACCCAGCTTCTCCCACAGAGCCCCACTCTAGCTCTCCACCACTCCCTTTTCTGGAGGGGCTTCCGCAGCTGTTCATCCCAATGTGAAGCTCTCCGGCTCCATGTCATGTTCTTTCTTTACCTCGTGGTCAGCCTGTTTAAAACTCTTCCCTGAATGCTGGGCTTGCCTTGCTGGTCCCACCTTCGGAACAATGGGAACTTTCATCTCCTAGAGTTTTACACTTTAGCTCTGCTAAGGGAAAAATGCAGAGCTGCCGCTGCTGCATCGCAAGTGCATGGTGGACAGCTCAGCCAGACCCTTCCGCTGCAGTCAGTTTTGCTAACCCCCGTTGGCCCTCTCCCTGTTCCCAGAGGTTACCACTGCCCTCAACCCCTGTCCCCATTCCTAGCCCTCTCCCTTGCTGCTGACAACATCCACTCTCGTCCACTCACTGACAACATCGGGCCATCAGCTGTGACCTCCCTTGCAGCCCTCCTCATGTCATCTCTCCATGCCACCCCCCACAACATACCTCTCACGCTTTTTTAGGGAACTTCCTCTGCCTGGGCTCTGGGATGCGCCTGCCCTTCTGCTTACCCCAAACGGCCCTCCAGCCGAGCACTCCTTTCCCCAGACGCCACGAAATTCCTCCTGCTCCTGCCTCTCTCCCCTCACTCAACCTACCTCCCGTTAGATGTAAACCTTCCCCCACCACACCCCTTCCTTAGGCTAGCATCCTCTTTCAAAAATGCCATTCACCAGGAATCTTCTGGAAGGATCTTCACAGTCTGCAGAGGCTTATTCCACCCAGTGTAACTGGCTCCTCTGCTCCCAGCAGTCTAATGAATCTGAGCTCCCTGAGGGTGAGATTCCCTCTCCATTGCCGCATCCTATAACTTTTCCTTTCCCTTTTTATTATAGAGGAAATACAAACTTATTCGAAAGAGAGAATCAAAAAATGTGGGACCCTCTTACCCTACACCCTGAATCTCATTGTCCAGAGGACATAGTGTTAAAGGTAGAGCAAGTATCCCTTCCAGACTTTTCCATGCACAAACACAACCTCGTTTGAGGCACACAAATAGAAGTCTGTTTTAAAAACACAGGTGGGATCCTAGGGCGCACGGCGTCCGTAGCTTGCTGCATCTCCATCCGCGTGTCGGCACATCTCCCCGTCGGAGCCGCACACGCCCCCATGCTCTGTGAGGCCCAGTGCACCCTGTTATCCAGATGTACCACGAATGCAGCCACTCCCCAATTAACAATCGCTTGGGTTGTTTCCAGTTTTTTAACGTTGCCACACTGCCACAACCATCCTTGCATGTATGTCCTCACGAAGTCTTATA
The DNA here is from genome assembly GCA_963574885.1 of Lepilemur ruficaudatus. Lineage (NCBI taxonomy): Eukaryota > Metazoa > Chordata > Mammalia > Primates > Lepilemuridae > Lepilemur > Lepilemur ruficaudatus. Next base: position 57,183 of record CAUYRT010019565.1, read on the forward strand.
AGTATTTCTGTTGTAGAGAGTCCCCAGACCGGAAGTACTTTTTATATTTACATATTTGATACTGTTAAACGGCCCTCCAGGAGGGCTGCACCAGCTCCCACACCCACCCACAGCCCACGAGGGTGCTGCCGTGCTTGCCTTTGCCGGCACCTGATGACCATTTCCTCGTGGCACCTGCAGCCGTGGCCCTGCCCCCATCTCGACGGCGTAGACATTTATCTTTTGGATTATTCCTTATGTCTCTTTCCCAACCCCCCTCCAGCCATTTGCAACACACAGCCCGACTGTGTTCCCCTGCCAGCCCCTGCCTGCTGGTCCCCGGTTCCTCTGCATGGCTCCTGCGTCGTCCTTGTGCCCATGGACTTAGAGGGGCCGCTCATCCTGCCAGCTCAGCCCCTCTTCTCCACACGCAGCCAAGAGCAGGGCAGCCACACGATGCAGACAGCTGCCCGGTGAACGAGGGCTACACAGGTGAGTGTGAGAAAAAGAGAACTCAGATCAACCCTCTAACTCATGCATTCGACAAATATTTATTGAGTACCTAGTAAGTGCCAGAGAGGCTGGGGAGGACGGTGAGGCGAACCAGGTCAGGTCAGTCTCAGAGCGCAGAGAGACACTAATCAAACAGTCACACAGATCAGTGGATGGCTGCAAACCGCGCCAAGTGCCATGAGAGAGTGGCTGGAGGACATGCCCCTGGCAGCTGCCTGGCTTGAGGGTCGGGGAAAGTGCTCCCTGGGGAATGGAGTGGAAGTGGAGGAGGGCAGGCTTTGACCAGATGAAGCAGGAGGGAAGAGCTCTCTGCACTGAACGCAGGCCTGGGCCAGAGGGAGCCAGGCACGGCCCAGGGACCTCAAGAAGACACTATGCAGTTTGACATTTAGCTGAGGGCGTGGCAGGCCTGGGGGTGGACACAGGCCATGAGGGAGGTGTGTGTTTTGTGAGATTCCTGCTCTTGACCTTGCCTGCATTTCTAGCTATAGGAAATAACAGGAAAATCCCCTGTCCTCCGCTGGCTCCTCTGAGACCATGGGACCTCGGGGTTGGGATGTACCGACGAGGAGAAGTAGGCTGCAGGGGCCTTCACCCCACCTTTCATCCACTACCCTGGTTGCATCGCTAAGCTCTGTCTTTGCAGATGCATGATTCCCCTTGGCTGGATACTCACAAGCTTCCTACAAGTCACTGGAGAGAGAAAAGTAGCATCTGGGCCACAGCAAAGGTGGGCAGGCCAGGGTGGGGGCAGTGTGGCTTTTGACCAACCCACTCTTCTGTTTGGCCAAGCCCGCCCCGGCTTTGGGGGGCATGTCCTCCCCACCTCTGGGGACCCGTGCCAGGCAGTGCTTTCTCACTGGGTGCATGGGGAGGGTTCTATTTTTTCATTCACTGGTGTTTTCTCCTCTTGGAATCTGGACACCTCTCAACAAAGGCCAAGAAATGCTGATCGCTGTGGATAAAAGAGAGCCACTTAACTTGGACATTGGCCACTGGCCCCATCATCCATCTAACTTAAGTCTCTCCAAATGTTGGTCTGACCACTGGCTGCCCTATCTGGCTACTCAGAGACTTCTATGATACCATCCTAAATAGTGGAACAGGTGACATAGAGTCTAGAGCCCCACCCCAGCTACCCCCAGCCTTCCAGCCAAGAACTACTCACTGTCTACCAAGAGAGTCCCCAGTGATCTACAGCCAAGTGACTCCCTCCTTGCCTCCCTAGGAAGGATGCCCTATCCTGTCTCCCCAAGGAGACTGAGTATCCCTTACTTCCACTGAAGTTTGAAATACATTAGGTGGTCCTCTCTTCTTCACAGCACCTGCCCAAGCGTATGTTTAGATGCCTCAAGCCTAATCTTTTCCACTAACACAGAAATGCCAAGGCCTAGCCTACATCCCTGGCCACCCCAACCCCTTCTCTGCAGCCAGGGCCCATGACTGGGGACTGCACACATCAGTGAGCCCACCGTGACAGGGATTGAGTTCACCCTGTGCCCATCCACACTGATTACCAACCACTAACCCTTGCCTGGGGGAGTCCAAGGCACTCGGTAGGTTTCTGACCTTGAACTGTTAGTGAAGAGGGCAATCCCCAGGAGGGAAAAACCTAATTGGAATACTCCCCTTCTTTCTGGATTTTGGCTCTGAAAGTGGGATTAAGAGCCCAGCAGCTCTTCCACTTCTCAACCTGAGAGACCTCCATATAGTTCCGTTCCATTCCGAAGACCTCCGATTAGGACAATGACAACAACAGCACTGAGGTTCCAAAATAAAGAATGGAGCCAGGCCCTGTAGGAGATCAAAGCTTTCAAGAATGAAAGCAGTTAATTCTCAGAGAAAATGATGTGTGGGTAATTTCTGGACTCCCTTCACCTGGGCAGACATATGGCTCACGGCAGAGCTCTGCCCGCTAATGCTCCAGCCCCTAGCCAGGAGACATTGTCCCAGTCCAGGCTGGGTTCTGGCTCAGGGTCTAAATGGGCTAAAGTGCCAATGGCGACAGTACTCAGCGACCTCGGTTCACCAACAGAACCTGGGGAACCATCTTTTGCCTAAAGCAAGGCGCAGGCCCCCAAGGGCAGCTCCCACTGGAGGGTGCAGGGGCCAGGCCACCCCTGTCCTTAAGAAACTCCTCTAATATTTGATAGCAGGTAAACATCAGAGGGTAGAAAGTACTGTTCCTGTGCATCTTCTCAATTCCCAGTTAGTCTCAGTGAGCTGCAAACTGCTTGCCCAGAGAAGACAGTATGAATTAGCCTCACCCTGGCCCCTGGCTGGGCCTGGCGGTGGCAGCTCCCCTCCTATCCACGGAAACAGCAGCTGAGTTGCCCCACCTGGAGTAGTTACCCGCCCACTCTGTCCAGGAATGTAAATACATGGCCCCTTGGTGGAGTCCCCAGAAGCTCTGCTCCTTCCAAAGTTGAAAGCAATGATGATCTGCTGGGGAAGCCAAAACTCCAAAGGAAACTGCTGAAAAAAGGAGGCCAGGAGCTTGGAATCCCCAGAAAACCAAGCGGGGAGGAGGATGCTTAAGGAGGAGAAAGGGGCATCTCCTGGCAGGGGCTAAGATCTTCCCATCACTGCTACCCAACTTCTGCCCATTTCAGAGTTAGGCGTGTGCCTCCGTGAGGCCAGGGAAAGAGGGCTTCCGCAGTCTCCAGGCCGCACTCAGGGCTCTGTTTTCTGTCTGCCTGCCGTAGGCGAGGGTGCGTGTGAGGCGGAGTGGATGGTGAGGGGCTGCCTTCCGCCACTTGTAGTTCTAGAAATCCATGGACACACCCTTATCGTGGCTGGGGGCTGCAGACCCAGGACAAGAGGCAGCAGCCTTTGTGATGCCCACCTCCTGGGGACAGGGTGGGGAGCGGTGTGCAGCTCATGACAAGGGACAGGAGGAAGCAGCATTGTCAGCGCTCTCCCCTCTACATCTGGGCATGGGTTTCACATGCATTTCTTGGCCAAGAGGCATCTCAGTGTGCTTTTTAAGCTCCCGTCCCTCCTCCTAAGCCTCCTAATTAATACCTACTATGTGAATTATTTATTGGGAACAGATGTTGGAGTTTAAAGAGCATTGAGCAGAGATCCTTTGCTAATCAATTTATTTTAACAGGTTTACAGATTTACTACAAACCAAATTGGAGAGTTCTCTGCCACTGGAGGCCTGAGCTCCTGCCAGCCATTTCCAGCTCACCGCAAGCTCACTGCCTACTCGATAGCTCTGCCCACCCTGGCCAAGGTGCCCTTTCTTTTGGTATTGTAATTTGAGGGGCAGGAGTCGTCTAACTTGCTCTGGAGAGTCTTTCGGTTGGTCATGCAATGAGATCCGAGGTCATAAATGATCACTCAACGAGATCTGGGCATCTCATTCCAGGCTTTGAGTCTCATTTGCACAAGCCATGCCATTAAAATATTCCTGGGATTGAGAAAAAGTCAGCCTGACACTCTAACTAAATGATCCCCTCTCTGCCTCTGTACAGGGGCTCTTCTCGCAAGGGTGGTCAGGGAAAGCTGCACTTTGCAGCTTCAGTTCTAAGTCCACAGTGAACTCGATAAGTCCTCATAAGTGTCAGCAGCTTAAAATATGTTAGGGGAGGGTGGGGCGGGGGTTGGGTGCAGAGTAAATGACCCAAACAGGCAAAGGCCTCGCTGTCCATAAGAGTTGCAGTCGAGCAGATGGCCTGGCCTGCACCTGGCGTGCTTCTGCCCAAGCAGGATAAAGAGGGGCAAGGCGAGCTCTGCCCCCAGCCCTCTTCTTCCCTGCCCTCTGCCAGCGCCGCCTCACGGCACCCTGGGTTCTGGAACCACCCCCAGCAGGGGAGAAACTGAGGCGCTTCTGAAAGTCCACAGGGATTCCCCTGCCCACCGCAGCCCAATTCCATCTGCTCAGTTGCTCTTGAGCTTAGTAGAGCTGCCCCAGCAGGGCGATGGTCTAAAGGACAGGCATGGGGGCAAGAGCAGGTAAGTCATGTCAGGGGGGCTGCCTGTCTGCCTCACTGCTGATCTTCCCACCTCCCCAACCCTAGGGCGGTGAGCCGGGAGTCCCGAGTGACTCTGCAGTCTCAGGGAGTAGTCTCCTTCTGTGAGTCTACCCGTACCCCGGAGGCTACAGGAGGAGGTGGCTGAGAAAAAGTTGGCTTGCTTTTGCCCAGACCTCCAGGTCTATCACTGACCCAGGACCCATTTTTCGGTGATTTTTCACCGTCTTGTGTTTGTAGCTAAGGTTCACCTGCAGGTGCCACTGTAAATATTTATTTGAGACAGGTATCCAAGGAAGGAGTAAGTCACAGTAACTGGAGGTGTGGACTTGCTGCCCACGGGACAAGGCTGAGGAGGGTTCTCTGAAGGCAGGTGGCTTGGGCTCAGAAGAGTCATACAAGGACCATACAAACAAGGAGTCATAAATTCTGGATAGTTCCATTTCCCTGACACACAGGCAAGGTGCTATCATGCACTTTGAGTTGCCTCCTCAAAGGATGACTCATGACCCTGGAGCCGAAGGGAGAAACAAGCTACCCCTACTTCTTCCCAGGCAGAGCGGGGAGGTGACTGGGGGTGGGGAGCTTGGGGCTCTGGCTCTGACTAAAGTGCAGAAGAAACCATGACTATGGCTCCAACATGACAGACTTCCCCCTTGGCCTGGGCTGGTGTTAGGCGCCACTGCAGAGGTCCCTGTGAGAAGAGCTCCTGTCCCCGCCCCAACACAGGTGCTGACAGGAACCACTGTCCAGAATTCTCTGATGGTTCTGCAGTATTTTTGGAGGCCTACTCCTGCTATTCCTGGTCCAGCCTGCTTGTGAGAGAGCTCATCTTCTGGGGGCCTCTGTCAGTGGTCAAAGTGGGAGCCACTGTTCAAGTGCAGGCCTGGGCCTGTGTCATACAGGCCAGGGAAAGCCTCCTGGGTACTCATGTCTCCACAGTGAACTTCGCAGGGCAGGTAAGGGAGTCTGTCTCCAGAGAGGGTCTTGAAAGCAGTCATAGTCATGCAACCTTTGGGTATGGCTCGTGACAGCATCGGGGCCCACAGCCCGATCCCCGTCACAGACTCCCCACTCCATAGCTCTTAAAGCCCTCATAGCACACGAGAGTCTATGCGGCCCTGGAGCACCAACTTCTCTCAGGTCTTTGCGGGGTGGGGTGGGGAGGGCTCTGTTTCCTGGGTCTTTTGGGGACCAAAATTTCTGCCACAGCCAGCAAAACCAGATCAAGTGGAGAACAGCACAGCAATTAGGGAAGGGATGGGACTTGGCCAGCCATGAAGGGGCCATCGCCCCTGGTGAGGGCGACTCCAGAGGGCACCAGCAGCTGAGAGGCTGGAGTCCCCAGCAAGGGGCAGGCTCTTCACTTCCTTCCAAATGCTAAGATCCCATGCACTGCCAGGACCACTTGATCAGGATATACACTTGGTCACTCCACCTCAAAGACATTTCCCTTCCAATTCTTTGGGCCAGGTAGGCAGCTCAGGGCTTCCTTGGACACTTTTCTTCAGGAAGTTAGCCCATGCTGATTAGGCAGGCAAGAATACATAGTTTCCACACTTTTTTTAGGGAGCAGAAAGATACTTTTGAGGGGGGTTCACTGCCATGGTCCATAGAGGACCCCATGCCCTCCCAGAAGTCCTTTGTGGCTCAGAGGGAGGGGAACTTCCTACTGGCTCTTATGTTCCTAGAAACTGTGTACAATCATCTAAAAGTGTGAGCAATGGGGCCTGCTCAGGCTCTGGTCTCCAGCAGTTAGAGCTCAAATTGTTCTCCCTCCTTGGATGATGGAGTCCGTGATTTCACGCAACTCCCCGGCCCTTCTCCATCCCACTGCTGATGTGGATCTTAGAAATGTGCCTATGGTTTTGGCCTTCTTCAAGATCTAGTAAGTAGGTGCATTGCCAGTGCCAACCATGTACCAGTTCAATGCCAGGAGCTGCAGGGGGCAGAGGCAAATGAGGAATTCCCTGCCCTTAAGGGAGTCTGCCCTCAGGTTGGAAAAGCAGGGACCAGTGATGCCTTGGTGACCTTGCATGTATCCACATATGTCACACAGGCAAGGTCTTGGACCACAGCTAATCTGAATCTTGGCCTAACGCCTTGTGGTCCTCCCAGAACACCAGAGGATGTAGGCCTCTAAGTTGCTGCTTGTGGGAATCTCCCACTAGCTCTTTCTCCCCTGGGAGGCTGTCATGAAACAGTTTCATATCACCTCTGGGTTCTAGCCAGAGGAGAGAATACTGGAGTGGTGCTCAGGGTGGAAACACTAAGGCAGGGACCATCATGCCACTGGGTTCGAGCCCTGGAAACCCAGAACTTTGGAACTCAGGGTTAGACTCAAAGATTTTCCTCTGGATTAGTCTATGAATGAAAGACTTTTCTGTGGGTATCTTAGTAGGGAGCCAATGAAGCCCACAAACTTTCTCTCATCCACCCCTCCCTTCACTGACAGATTGCATGGTGAAGAAATGTCCCCCAACGTAGTTGAGGACTGATAGCAAAATGCTAATGAGATCATTGGTGCTGGGTAGCTTCTTGGAGCAGTCCCCACCCTTTTCCCCTCCACATCCGCCTGCATCCTTTCACCCCGCGACAACCCATCCAGTTCTTGTTAGCCCCCGCCGGCCCTGCCCACCCCGTAGTTTGCCTATTCGGTCAGCTGGTAGGAGTCTGTTAGTTTTGCACTTGTCTCAAGCCCTCAAGCCTAAGTGCTGGGGGCGGCCACTGACCGCTGCTCTGTAAGACGTGCTTCAGCCCATTCTGAGTATCACACGTTCTCCCTGTGGCCTCCTGTCCTGGCCCCTGCATGCCAGCACTTCTTCAAGATTCCCACAGCCCTCCCTGAAGAGGCAGCCGCAACAAGCTCACTTCATAGGAACCAAACTGCAGGCTTCTCTTGCAGACTTGAAAATACAGCTCTAAAAGGTATAACGTTGGCGGATTCCCACCCGCAAAGTATCCCGCAATATTAACACCCCTTGGAGGGAGGGGGACGATTGTTTGCCTTCATTCAGGGGCCCAAATCCTGCATCCCCGGGGTGTGTGGCCTCCACCCCCGCCAAGCCCTCCCGCACCGACACCTGCAAGCCCCGTCTTTTGCTCAAGCGTCCACCTTGGCCCTGCTTTGGGGCTGGCAGCAGGACCCAGGGCGCAGAGGCAGCACAGCCCGCTCCCCTGCCTCTGGGGGTGGCGGGGGAGCGAACCGAGAAGCGAGAAGAGAAGCGTAGGGGCACTCTGTCCCCCAGCCTGCAGGACAGCGCCCCCCACTTTCTCCTGCTTCCCCATCCCCACCCCACCGTCCTGGAGATCAAGGCCTGTTCGCCCTCAGGGCGGGAGACGAGGCTCTGACCCCGCTGCGAACCCCCCAAAAACTGCGCGGGACGCGGGTCGGAGGCAGCCGTTGGGACGGCGGTTACTTGGCGCGGCGGGGTGGGGCGACCGGGGCCCTCCACGCCCCGCCCCCAGTGGCCCGGGCCACGCGGGACCTCCCCGGGGGTGGGGTCGAGACGCCCACGCCCCGCCCCGCCGCCGGCCCTGTCGCGGGGTCACTCCGCTCTGGCGTCCCCCAGGGGTGGGTGGATGGGACCCCTGCCTCCCCAGACTCCGGGCAGGGGCGAGGACCAACTTGGAGGGTTTCCAAAGAGGTCCCTGATTTCAAATATCCTGTCCCGCTGGCAGACGCGCCTCCTCCCTGTGCCTTGGAGAACGTTGTCTTCGTGCACTTTCTATAAGGTCTCTGAGCTGCAGAGAAGTGGTTGAGGGTTACTGTGGAAGCCTCAGCTAATTCATGTATCTTGACCCACCAGATTGTCCCTGGGGTCAAAAGTGGCTTTGTGGAGGACCTATAGCCGTTACCTTCCAAAGTCCTTGGGCTTCCAGGAGTGGACTGTGCCTGGAGACGACTTGGAGTGAGCAGGAGAGAGATGGGATCAGGGAGCACGCCAAGACCGCATATTATCACTCCCACCAGTTAGACCAAAAGCCCTGCCCAGAAGTTGTGGGCACCTCAAGCCCCACTTCTCCCTGAAACCTCCTGTTCTTCCGCATCCTCCTGGAAGCCAGAGGATCTTAGCTTCCCCACCAGCACCCTGCCCCAGGCAGTGGGTGGCTGCCTTTCCCTCCAGATGCAATCCAGACCTCCAGACACTCAGCCCAGCCTGCACTCCTCAGAGCCCTTCTGTCACCCCACTCAGGCCCCGACTCTAGCAAGGACACAGAGCGGAGAGGTGGAAAGAGAAGGGGTGAAAAGCAATTTCCCTTCAGTCTAACCGGGGGTGGGGGGGCGGAGTGGGCACCTGGAGGAAGTGGGAGTTAATAAGCTGGAAATGGCCTGGCCAATCTCTTGCACGCCCCCGCCTCCCGAGCCCAAATCATTCCTTTTAAACAACTGAAGACCTTTCCAAAAATGTCAAGTGAGTCGCCTATTTCCTGATAACATTTGTACTGGTGTAAATCCATTAAAATAGTCAGTCTATAACCACCCATGCTTTCCCTGGCAGGGCGGTCTTCTGCTTGCAGCAACCTTCCCTGCCCCCCAGACTCATTGATGACAACGATGATTCTCACAGAAAGTCTTGGTAAATAGTAAGGGAATATACTCAGAAAGGGGGAAGGAAAGATGAGGAGTCTGTTTTTCATTAGTGCTTGGACTTAAAGGTAGGAAGTTAGAGGGTCTCAGCTTTGAAATGCAGATGTGTGCTGTGATGGTCCGAGGGGGGAGCTATTGAAAGATGTGAAGAAAACTAGGTAGAGGAGAGCTCCTCCTGGGGCCTGTGACAATAGGGGGTGGTGCTTCACCTCAGAAGCTAGAGGGGAGACGAAGGAACGAAGTAGCGCTGGGCGCTGGTGCAGCGCTGGAGAGGGGTGCAGGAGGAGTGTATACCAGGAGGGTCTGCGCTCTCGTGAACCAAACTGCCACGGGGGAGCCGGAGACGGGAGGCTTGGGTTTGAGGAGGGGAAATCCACACTCTCCCAGATTCTTTTCTCAGAAGAGCCAATCTCAGATCACCTGAAGACAAGCTCCGGGCTCCACTATGTCACATTCCCAAATGTCACATTCCAAATGTCCTTGGAAACCTTGGTGATTATAGGAAAGGGGCAGAGGCATCGTGGGAGGGCCATCAAGCATCAGTACTAGATAAGGGAGAGCAAGGAAGGCCTTGGCCACCAGGAGGACCTCAGCATGCAGGGAGCACTTGCAGTTGACGGGGTTCCCTCAAAGCCATGGCCAGCCTTCTGGAGGGGAGGGGCAGGAAGGCTTCCCTACAGGGCAGACTTGCTTCTCCGGCTAGCCATCCTGTTGGCACTGAAAGCAGAGGGCCCAACTTGAGTGGTGCTTTCAGAAAGAAATCAGAAGGTATAAACTAGGCACCAGAACTTGCGGAAGCTTCGAAAAGTCTATATTTTGTCATTTCTGAATGTTTCTATTTCGGTACACGGTTTTATGTCTTTGTAGCCAAAACCCCTCAGGCAGCAAGGAAGTGGGGATCAGGAAGGCTGTCCTTGTCAACAACCCGTCTTGAGGGGAGCCCAGATCCCTCCCAAAGAGAATGAGAAGGACTGGGTCCCAGGGTCTTGGTGGGCGGAGCGTAGGCTGAGATGGGCGGTCTGGGGCTTAAGTACAGGGCCCTGTGGGTTTCATTGGGGCAGGCCGCATGTCCCCACGGAGAAACCCGAGAACGGGGCTTTTGCATAGCGGTCTGGGCGCTGTGAGGAACCGGGAAAGGGTGAGCGGGGTCTGAGCAAGCGAGGAGCCGGGGTCACATGGCACATGGTTAGTTTAATCTCACTCTGTTTCGATTTGTTGAGTGAACTTGTGTATTGTCTGACCTCCCCAGCTAGACTGCATGCCCCTCGGAGCTGGCACTCTGTCTTGTTTCCACTCCCAATAGCAGGCTCAGTGCCTGGCACACTAAGTTGCATTTTATTTAAAACATTTAATTTGCCTTAAATGACATATTTGCAAGTTCATTCTTCCAGATCTCAGTGTATTCCTTCCCAGTCACTTTACAGGGACTCTCTCAGACTCTCTGCTGGCCAGGGGAATTGATCTCACAGCACTGGCACCTTCCAGAATTGTCAGGAAATGGAGCTTGCTTAGTGGGCTATTCAACTTTATTTAGAATTAACCTTGTCTAATAGGACATGTATATGCACTTTGGGAGTGGGTCAAGTGCTACACAGATGAAAGATGGTATTATTGTCATTTGCCACACAGTGCTTTAGATTATAATGGATTATTCTCTGCCCAAATCCGAAAAGACTAAGTCAAGGCAGTTTGCCAAAAGGAAAAGCAGTGCACATAGCGGAGTCAGGGTTTTGCCGGAAGTTTACAGCTAAACGTGGAGGACAGGGAAACGGGGCGCTCAGCACGGCCTCAGGGGACCCACCTCCTGAGCTGGGGCTGCTTGAAGACATATTCCCAAAGCAGGGCTTGGCCAAGGCAGACTTCTCCTAAAAGCCCCCTGAGATGTGCTGTCTAGAAGCTGCACACCGAGCCCTTCCAACCCCAGCTCTCGTGGCACTGGAATCACCTGAGCGTGATGATTTCATGTTAATGATTCAAATTGCTCTTCTGGACACAGCCTTGCCTCGGGGTGGCTGTTAAGAACATTACTTCCTAATTTAAGAAGTTCGATGTAGAGCACTTTTGGAGTTTAAAAAAAGAGGGACCTGTGCTCATATCTTGATAAATTGTACAAAGGCTTCCCCCATCTCCTCGTTTCCCCTCCTCCCCTTCTACCATCACAGTCCCTGGCACGCCGTCTTTCAAAGAAGACTATTTTCTTTAAAAAGAATAAAATGAAGAGTTTATTGCTTCTCCGTGTCCCCTAATGTTACACAGATACAATTATTCACTGTGTGTGTTTCTTCAGGGGGGTGGAGTCATAAGGGGTCACACGTTGGTATGTGATTTGGGGACCTACACTTGAAGTGGGAATCTGAATTGATTTGAATAGACTTTTAACACTGCCCTGGAAAGCACTGCTCTGGCTGGCCCGTGCTGTCATACCCCAGAGTGTGGAGGGTCCTCAGCCAGCCTTGTGACTCACCCTGGATGTTGTACTTTTTCTCTTTTTTTTGAAGTTATTTTTTATAAATAAACCCCAGAGAGCAGTGTTTCAGCATCGATCAGTGTCTCGACAAGGTTGAGTGCAGATTGCGCCCCAATCTCTATTGTTGGGGGCCTCCCTGAGCTCTCTGTGTTGTCACTGAGCAGGATCTCCGGTCCCGATGCTTCCTGGGTCTCCCCTTCCCTCACCCGCCTCCTGCCTCCTCTCCACTCTGAGCTAGGTAGACAGGGTGAAGCAGAGAGCCTCTCTAGTCCAACCCCTTTATTTTACAGATGAGGAAACTGAGGCCCAGAGAGGGAGCACTCTCATCCCGTCCTGCATCCTCCCCGATTTCCCTTCTGCCTTCACCCCGATACCTTCCAGCATGAATGCCACCAGTCCTGTCTCTCCTAGCACTATGTCCTCGATGACTCTTTTCAGAATATTTTCGAGTGGGTGGCCTGCCATGGTCTTGTATTCGGCGTGACAAAGGCAGACCTCTTTCCCTTGTTCCAGCCCCCTACCTTCCATTGTGAGCACGGTGCAGCCGGTCCCCATCTGGTCCTTCCATTCATCAGAAACTCAGCGTGTACCGCTTTATCCTTTACCACCTCGTAGCCACAAAATGGGCCACAAGCAAGGTCATGCCATAAAAATAGATCTTGGGGAAAGGTAATGGAAATTTTACACTAAGAAGTGTACTGAGGCCACGCGCAGTGGCTCATGCCTATAATCCTAGCACTTTGGGAGGTTAAGGTAGAAGGATCACTTGAGCCCAGGAATTGACGACTAGCCTGGGCAACATAGTGAGATCTCGTCTCTGCAAAAAATTAAAAAATTAGCCAAGCATGGTGGCATGTACCTATAGTCCCAGATACTAGGGAGACTAATAGGGAGAATTGCTTGAGCCCAGGAGTTAGAGCTATGC
>CAUYRT010019567.1:0-30773 GCA_963574885.1 Lepilemur ruficaudatus
AAGCCATCCTACTGCATCAGCCTCCCGAGTAGCTGGGACTACAGGCATGCGTTGCCCGGCTGATTTTTTCTATATATTTCTAGTTGGCCAACTGATTTCTTTCTATTTTTAGTAGAGACGGGGTCTCACTCTTGCTCAGGCTGGTTTCGAACTCCTAACCTTGAGCAATCCTCCCACCTTGTCCTCCCAGAGTGCTAGGATGTATTATAGGCGTGAGCCACCGTGCCCGGCCTTATTTTTTTTAAAAAGCAAACAAAAAAATCTGTAATGTCCACGAGGCACAATAAAATGATACATGCCTTTATATTTTTCCCAAGCCTGTTGTCTGTCTTGATTTTTCTCGATTTTTTTTTAATGATTTTTTTTCTTACTACAGAAGCTTTGTGCATTTTTTATATAGTCATGCATCACAGATACCTAGGTGGGTATAGCCTATAAACCTGTGAGACATTTTAGTGTACTGAATGCTGTAGGTAGTTGTGACGCAATGATAAATATTTATGTATCTAAACATAGAAAAGGCACAGTAAAATACAGTGTTATAATCTTATGGGACCACTGTCATATACTCAGTCTGTTGTTGACTAAAACATCATTCTACACATGGCTGTATATAAAATTACAACTTTTATAGTTTGAGTTTGGTGGCTTGCTTTAGGAAAGCCTTTCCTAATCATCAAATTATAACAATGTTCTATATTATATTTCTCTTGACTTCATAATTTTATTATTTTAACCTTTAATCTCTGTGGAAAGGTTTGGGGTGTGTGTGTATATTAGTCAAAGGTTTGACTTTATCTTTTTCCTACATGGATAGCCAGTTATACTGGTGCTATTTCTTGAATGGTTCATTCAGCCTTTTGCCTAGAATTTAAAATGACCATTTCTCACATTAAAGAAAGTGTGTATAAATGTGTGCCATGTACATGTGTATCTGTGTTTTTTATCTGGACTTTCTGCTCTGTTCCATTGATATCTTTGTCTTTTTATAAAGAAATAGCAGACTGTTTTAAATGCAGTAGCTTTATGAGAAAATCTGCCCCCTTTTATTATATACTTTTTTTTCCCATTAAAATGACAGATTTCATGATTACACTTTCTTGCATTTTTACAGATTGGGGCTCCTTCTACCCCATCCACTATGAGTTTAGGATTATAAGAAAGATAATAACTGTCTACACTTACTGGATAGTTTTCTGCACTGGGAATGCAGTAAGTATTTATAGTTTTTATTTCCCCTAACACAACAAACCTTGAGAATTGGCGCCAACATCCTCCTCTGTAGATGAGAAAAGTGAGGCTCAGTTATTAAGCCATTTGTCCAAGGCTGTACTTCTGGACATTGGTAGAACCAGGGTTCCAGACCAAGTCCAGGTACTTTTGAATCCTCTCTTGACATTATGCAACCCAGACACATGGAGTTTTCTCATGGGACAATCCATTGTCTAGGATGGGTTATCAGGTGCTTCTGCATGTCCTACGTGCGGGGCAGTCAGTGACTTTTACAGGGTAAGTGTATGTGACATGAAGACCTAACAATTTCCTCTCCTGAGGAGCGTGGTTTGGAATACAAAGGTGAGGAAGACAAGCCCTGGGCATTAAGGATGGGGCAGTCTGCTGGGAGAAACCATATATACAGCCCTGGGAATTTTCCACTTTTTTGAAGAAAACACAACATGTGTTAGCTCCCTCGTAGAAGAACAGAGGTGTGAGGTGGATCTAGAAATGCTTTGGCATGGAGGGGCATTTAAACTGGAGCATTACTCTTGTGTCTAAATCAGTCTACCTAATACTCTGTGTCTTCCCTTCCCCTCACGCAGTAGGTAGCCTCTTGGTTTGGATTCTCTCAGGTGCCTTCTGTTGGTTCTTAGGGGTGAACATCAGGAAAGTAATTTTCTTTGGAGAACTTTGAAGCTGCCTCCCAAACAGAAGTCCCGCTGAGCTTCCACCGGGAGTCTTGGAAAAGTAATCCTATTTATTAGGAGTAGTGTATTGATTTTGTGTGTAAAATGGACCCAGAGGCCTGTGACAATGAGTCCATTTCAAATTATAATTTTAAATATCCAACAGAATAGCTGTGCAGAAATACTACCCCAGAATATAAATGATTAGCTGCTTAGTGAATTTCTCATGTGCATGTAATTAATTGGCAATTGAGGGGGACTCAAGTTTGTTTTCAAATCCTAAGTCCTTGAATTTATCTTTTCTTCAGAAATTACAAGTGTTAAGTATAGGGAAATTAAATCTTACAGGCCTTCATAAAAACATATAGTTTTGCATCGTCATTCATTTATTTGTTTATTGGTCCACATTACCCGATTTTGTATTATACAATGGAAGGCACTTAATCAGAGACTTCTTGTTTTTACTGCATGGCTACACTCTTAATTTTGTGAAAACATAGAGAGTTTCCTTCCAGATTGGAAGGTAAGTGAATAACTATTTTGTTATTTATTTAGCACATGCTGCCCCGACCTTGTTTCTTATGTCTGAAACATCTACTGTATTCCCAGACTCCCTGTTGGTGGCATCTGTCTGATCACCACCTAGTGTCACTTTGGGATTACGGCCACATGTAGGCCTCCCACACGTGGGCCTTCCGGGGCCCCCTGGTGCTTGTAATCCTGAAGTCTTGGCTTGGCCTTGGCTGTCCAGGCTTTCCCTCACGCCCAGGGCTTAAACTTGAACTCTGCCCACTCTGTTAGCAGTTTCTCTTTATATTTCCTTTAAAATATACTTTCACTTCTTCCTTCCCATCCCCCCCAATACAACTGCCTGGCATCCTGGCTTTTTCCATTCTTGACAAATGATCTGTTCACTGTAACTGTAGCTCGGCTGTGCTGATATCTGTTGAAATTAGACCTAGAATCTAAATGTGGCTTCATGAAACTATGGTTGAGACATTTTTCTCTTCAAATAGTCTGTGGTCTATTGGCGCCTAAAACTGCCTATCAGTATCTTCTCCACTATGGTGTTGGGGGGAGGAAAATGGGATAAAAGTGATTAAGAATTAAAGGTTCTATGTAAGGTGCAGTATTAGCTGATTTTTGCATCTATAATAGAGAAATGTTCGCCACCACTGCTGCCTGCCTCCCCCGAGCACACTGAACTGACTCCAACCTAATTGCGTTTCTTATCATGTAACAGGAATCACAAACCCTCCCTATGTCCGCTCCTACAGTTCCTTCTTATCCTAATGAGGCTTTGTAACCAAAAGATTAAATGTTTCACTTATGCTCCATTGACTGAGTTGCCCAAACACTTTGTATTTGGCCCTTTTCCTCTTAGAAGTTCAAAACAATAATTTAGTCCTGAAAGTGCTCCTTCAAAATCTAGGTCCATGACAAATGTGACTCCGTTGTGCTGGAGGCGGGCCAGACCGCGCGGTGATTACTTGGACCACGCACTAAGGGAACAGCGGGCAGCTTAGGGAAGAGGGGCTGGCCAAGGCAGGGGCAACCTCAGGGTTTGCTGTATAGTCAGACTCCGGGCACCCGAGACTTGGCAGGGGTCATGGCCTGGCTGGGTGGGATCAGTTCTTCCACCTCTGGGCTCAAGTTTCTCATCTATCAAATACAAGTGATCTTTAAGGCCCCCTTCAGCTCGGGCCTTCTTTGATCCTGCCCACTAAGCCACAGGGACTGACTGTGGCCATGGAGTTCTTGGGGACTTTGGGGAGGTTTTGCTGCCAAGATGGCCACTCATTCTGCCGCCATGCTTTTGGCCTGCCATTTGAAGTGACTCAGGTCTATGCAAGAAGAGAAATGTCACTGTGGGAGTTGGCCCCTCCTACCACCTGCCACCCCTCTTCCACCGCCAGACTTGATGTCCCTTGCTTCTCCTCTTTTCAAAGTCCTAGGGGTTACTTATGATATTTATTATTTACATTTACATTCCTGAGTGTGCTCTTTCAAAGTAAGTTGGCACCAGTTCATTTTATATTTTAAGTTGATCTCTGAATTAGGGTGTGGTTCTTCTTGCCTTTGAAATGGGCACTGCTCAAATGTAGCAGGTCTAGGTGGTTGTCACTGCCTGCTGGGTGCTAGGACTTTGGTCCCTGCCTGCCAATGACTCAGAACTGCCTTTAAGTTCTTAACGTGGCTTTGTGGAGTACTGAAATGTCATTTTGGAGTTACAGGTGAGGAAACAAGGTCAGAGACATTTAGTGATTTTCTTTTCCCCCAAGGTAAGGGGAGTGGTTAAAGGCTTGGACTTTGGAGTTACTTGGGTTTAAAGTCTTATAAGCTACAGGAACTTAGGCAAGTTATTTCACTTTTCTAGACCTGAGTTTCCTCATCTGTAACATGGGACAATTAATGACCTACCTTGATTGGGGAGTGGGTGGCTGAATGAGAACACACGTCTGGGACATAGAAGGGGTCAGAAAGTTTAGCACTTCCTGAATATGGTGAGCCAGGGGTGAAGGTGGAGTCTAAATCTTCTATTGGCACACAACTTCCCAAGTATAAAGAAAATTAGAGGCAGTAAGTAGATAGACCTATTTATTCTCATTGTTCCATAAATATATTTAGAACAATTTTAGTCAGCATGGATTTGGTACAAACTTTGTTGTGGCTTTTTTTTTTCCTTTTGTTATTCTAAGCTGCCCTAGAATATTTTTAGAAATTTCTGGGAACTCAGGACTATGTAATTGCCAGGGCAGAGCCAAGACACTGAAGGTTCTCCTAGACCAGTGGTTCTCAACTGGGGACAGTTCTGCCCCCCAGGTGACATTTGGCAATGTCTGGAGATATTTTGAGTGTCGTAACAGCAGGTGGGGGTGCTATCAGCATCTAGTGGGTTGAGATCAGAAATGCTGTTAAATATCCTACAATACACGTGACAGCCCCCCTCACAACAAAGAATCATCTGGCCCAAAATGCCAAGAAATCCTCTCAGGCAATCCCGTTTCTGTTGCAGACAGTCTTTCTCCCCTAACTGCAAAGTGTATAAGCCTTCCCGAACTAGGTATATAGTAGTCCCCACTTAACCGCTTTCCGTGGTTTCAGTTACTTGAAGTCTGAAAATATTAAATGGAAAATTCCAGAATTAAACATTTCATAAGTTTTAAATCGAGCACTGTTCTGTGAAGTATAATGAAATCTTGCACCGTGCTGCCTGGGACATGAATTGTCCCCTTTGACCAGCATATCCATGCCATATATACTCCTCCCCACTTCATAGTATAGAAAAAAAACATAGCGGATATAGGGTTTGGTACTATCTGAGGTTTCCAGCATCCACTGGGGGTCTTGGAAGTAGCCCTCTCCGATAAGGGGGGGACTACTGTATTTTGGTTTTCCATGTGAATGATCTTAAATGTCCTGAAAATCTAGGACCATATCTGTAACTGTAAGGGAAGATGGAAATGAGAGGAAAGGGTTTCTGTTCTTCCACATAAGTTTGAGGTATATAAAACTTTGAGATCCCATCAGAAATTTTTCTTAACTACTTTTTTTGTGTGTTTTTCCCCCCAATATCATAATCCACTTTGATATTTTAGTTTCTGTAAGCACGAAACAGTGGCAACCTGTACAAATAAAATGTGTACTTTTACATTTTAATTGCTTTTTTTATACAAATAATGCATGGCTTTCTGTTCTTACACATTGATTCCTAGGGGAATTTTAATATTTTATTGAATAGTAAATAAAATGGCCTATTTTTTTTTCTTTCAACTTGAACTACCCTAGTTGTTATAATGAACCATTGGTTCTAAAATGAATGCTCTCTATTAACACAGCAGCTTGTTCTGACTAACCATGCTTTGAGTATTCTGCTGTGGTTAATCAAAGTTAAAACAAGAAGTTTTATTTTAAATACAAGTTCTACTTTTAAATTCTAATTTTGCTAATTTTCCATTCTGGACTATTAAGATAGGTAGGGTTGCCAGATAAAATATATGATGCCCAGTTCAATCTGAATTTCAGATAAGCAACAAATCACTTTTTTAGTATAAGTAGGTCCCATGCACTATTTGCTATGTACTTATTGTAAAGAAATTATTTATTACTGTCTGAAATTCTAATTTAACCAGTGTTTTATATTTTTATTTGCTGAATCTGGCAACCCTAAAGATAGGACTCAGGCTAATTGGAACATACCAGGAAATAGCATTCATATTTGAAATCTCCCTGCATAACTTTATCTTGGATGTTGTACTTTATGAAAGTGTTAAGTAATAAATCTCAGATAATTTGCCTAAAATAAGAAAATAAACTTCTGGAGGTAATGTAGAAAATTTGTTCCATTATCACATTTATTGGTCTTAAAGGGTAGCTTGTGTAAACTGGAGTTAGTAATCCAGGTGACATTCAGAAGTGCCATATTTGATCTACCACCTCAATTCCAGAGGGGAAACCTAGCTGAGAGAGAAAATCCTTTTTATGAGTTGGCTTCTGGGAATTACGTAGAATTTAAATGAGATGATTCTACAGTACCTAAACTCTTTCTACTTTCATAAACAGTAGAATTCACTTTAAAGCTGAGGGCCAGTTATAACAAGTGGAACAGATTGATTATAAAAGAATTAGCTTTGGAAAATAGCAAAAAAAAAAAAAAGCCTAACCAAAATTTTCATAATTCACAAGAATCAACTGAAAATAAGCATGCCAAGACACTTACTCTTTAAAACTTCTCTCTTTCATCTAAAGATACTTGTATATCTACCTTTTGGGAAGAAAGTGACTGTCCCAGGCTATCTCTGTGGCCTCAAAATGTGTCCATTTCAGAATCTTGCTACCTTCAGGGACCTTTAAGATGTTTTTTTTTTTTTTTGCCTCTGGAGGAGGAACCAGCTGCATCAACTGTGATCTGCTAACCACCTGTAGTTTTCCCTCTGGTCCCACCTCTTATCCCCAGGAGCCCACCTTGGTTTTCAGCCAGTGTCCTGTGAGCTGAGATTCACCTCTGCTGACAATGTCTTGCCTCAGGTGCACACAGCACTGCTTTTTGCTTTCTCCCTAGGAGCGGAGTGTTTCTATTGCACATCATGGGAGCCAGGGGATAAATGATCCTGCCTCCTAGAACAGTTCTAGGGGTCTTTCTGGATACTTCTTGGGAGGCCTCAAAAGAATTAAGCTCCTGATAGCTGTAGCTGTGACCTTATTCACACACCCTTAAACAATACACCTGCCTCACTCTCCCTGCTCCTGGGATCACTTCCAAATAAACCACCTGCACCCAAAGTCCTTGTCTCTGTCTTTGCTTTTGGAAATATCTAAATTTAGACACCTATTCTATTAGCGCAGTAGGGCTGCCATGACAAAGTACCGCAGACTGGGGAAACTTATCCCCTCACAGTTCTGGAGGCTAGAAGTCCAAGATCAAGCTGTCAGCAGAGTGGATTTCCTCCGAGACCTCTCTCCTTGGCTTGCAGATGGTGGCTTCTTCACAGGGTTGTCTCTTTGTACGCAAGTGCCCTAGGTGTCTTTTCCTCTTCTTGTAAGGTCACCAGTCTTATTGGGGTTGAGTCCACCCCAGTGGCCTCTTTTTAACTTAATCACCTCTTTAAAAGTCCTTTCTCCAAATACAGCCACATCCTAAGGCATTGCAGGTTATGACTGCAACATATGGATCTGGAGGGACATAATTCAGTCCATAACATTTGTGAAGAAGAAAAAGTTGATCTAGAATACCGACTACTTCAGTGTAATTAGTTGGCCTCAAGATTGTGGCTGTTTTCACAAAATTTTCCTATCTGTCTAAACTTACCTACTTCAGGGCCTTGGGGGCGTGGGTCTGTGAACCGGGCAGGGAACAAATCACATTAGTTGGCCATATTCCTTTAAATTTATTGAGCAGCTGCTATGTGCTCCCTTCTGCTCTGTACACTCCGAAAAGACCTGGAAGGCAGGGCTTCTGCTAGCCTGAAGGAGCTTTAAGTGTAAATAAGAAGACAAGACCATTAGATATCAGCAGAGAACAATTTAAGTTCGTTTGAGACAGATACGTGGCACAGACCACAAACTTAGAAGCGTAGAGGAAACACGCTGCTTCAGTGGGGTCGAGTTTCTTGTTACAGAAGGAGTGGTTGAATTTGATGATTTATGCAACAGCTTCTGTCCTGAGATTATCTGATTGAGAGATCAGTATGGCCTGGAGTATGTGAAAATGTGGTAGATGGAGGGAAGGTTACAGAAAAAAGAAACAGGGCCTCTTCCAGAATATGGAAGAGACCAGAAGGTTTGTTTGAGGAAATGTCAAAAGGGTGTGGTATGGTGAGGTGTGTTGGGAATAGGGAACTTTTATATGTTTGAACATGAGGTGAGGAAGACCTGTGCCAAGCTTCTTCCTACCTCAGGGCCTTTGCACTTGCTGTTGCCTCTGCCTGGAATGGTGTTGCCTCACATCTTCCTGTGTAACCTTGGCACCTTGTCATCACTGATTTAACTGTCACTTTCGAAAAGCCCTTGATACCATCCAGTCTACCAGTCATTCTTTATCCTATTTCCATGTTTTGTTTTCTTCACATTCATCACCATCTAAAGCTAGACTCTTGTGTTCACCCATAGCCTAGAATGTTGCCTGACACTTGATGCTCCATGGATATTTGCTAAATGAATGAAAAACTCGAAGTAGACTGGCATTGGGTGGACTAGGTGAGATTGGGCAGTTTAGAAGGTTACTTGAGGCTGCTTTGGCCCCTTTCTAATAGTTTAAAATTTTTTAAAACTGACTCTGTTTGACTCAGTTTAACTTACACATTTGCTAAGTGCCTGTTTGTGCCGTGCACTCTGCTAATTAGATCTCAGAAATAAAAAAAGGAGATCTCCTTAAGGAGATCATAGACCAGTTTCACATCCAGGTTCTTAACATGAATCCCTGGGTAGAATTCTAGATACTACTTTTTATTTTTACTGCCCTCTAACTGAAATTTAGCATTTCCTTCCAGTATGAATGTAGGCAGTAAACCATAGTAGAATTGGCAGTATCTGTGACTTTGTCACCCGTAGAAATCACAGATATTTTCATATCGCATTACATGCTTGTTACCAAGATCTCGACATACTGTTTATGGTCATCATGACTTCAAAACTGCAGTAGTTTTTGACCTGCTGGATCTTTTTATTTAATGCACTAACAAAGCAGCACATAGATGACTATGTCCTGAATTTTGTTTTAAAGTATTTTGAATAGCTATTTCAATACAAAGTGTTTCCTTTGTAATCCTCTGTCTTTTACTTTAGATATATAAAAACATTGGTCTGAGAAAAGGGGTCCACAGCCTTCACCAGTAGGTCAAAGGAGTCCATGACACAAAAAAGGTTAAGCTCTGATGGAATCATATAAAAAGAGAGGTCCTATCGCCTCATCTTAATTTAAATTCCCAAAGATTCCTATCAAAAGTGATCTCTACCTCCTGCTCTGGGCTTGTCACTGCCCTTTGAATCTTCTCCCCACCCCCATCTTTGTTACTTTCAGGATGGACTTTTGTGAGAGATTCTTTTTTCATAGCTGGGTTGGAAGGGTTGCTCACCTTATCAGGACTGTAAGAGGATATTACAAGCTTTGATGATTGTGCACAAAAATCTTAGGACAGCTGGTCAAAACAAGCTTGTCCTGCCTTGTGGGAGGGACAGAACTTTCCAAATGATCTTTTGGTTAAGACCTTAATTAAAAACAGCCTAAATTCACTTGTGGCAAGAATTTATTAAAGGAAAATAACCATGAACAAATTCATTTTGTGGTGTAAAGAAAGCAATACCCTTGTGGGAATCCAGCTTGACTTCTGGTGAACTTAGCACAAAGGAGCAAGAAACTTTGGACTGGTTACTTAACAATTTTCAGTCTATATAATTAGGGGGTGGATTGATTTCTAAGATCTAAGAATCTGTGAACTTAAAGACACTATGATTTGTGGTATAATTAGATGTAGCTTAAACTGTGATATCAAGGTGTCAGAAGAAAACTGTACAAGAAACACATCTCAGTTTCTTTTCTCCTATACCTCTTAAATTTTAAACCCACAAAAAGCATCTAAATACATCAATGGATTTTTCATCATCACTGAAAAGTGTTCTGCTTGCTCTTTCTCATAAACTTTAGAGAGAAACACAGGTTTCTCCCACAATGTCTTATTGAGTTTAACTGTTGTATAGTAGAGCTTTGCTTCTTTGGTTCATTTAGGACCAGGAGGGGTCCAGGTAGCTGAACATCCCTTGCCTGCCCTGACACCCTGTTCACCGCTGCAGGCTTTGTGATGCTTGTGGTCATCCTTGGTATGAATGAGCCCTGGGGACCGCACCGTGGGCAACACTGAGCAGAGCAAGGCTTCTGCTCCTCAGAATTAGCAAAGGCACACGCATGGAGGGAGAGCATGGCAGATGAGAGGGTGGGGAACCTAGAGAAGGACCAGTTCCAGGCCTCAGCAGTGGAGAGCAGGGCACGGGAACATGACGCCAGAGCCAACTCACTCGGCACCGGCCCCAGGTCCTCTGCACACCACCCAGTTGCACATGGGTGTGGCCCTAGACAAGAGAAGTCCTACTAGATTATTTAAGAACATTTCTTTGTGATTTTTATTTGTTCTTCCCAGCAACAGCTGTTTGAAGTAGTTTAGTGGTGTATCCATTTTGCAGAGGAAGAACTTGAGACCCAGGTTGGTTAGAACATGCCCAAAGTCATGTACAAATTTAATAGTCAACCCAGAATATATGAGAGACTTGAGTATTGCTTGGCCTTTTGATTTGATACTGAAACCAGATCACTTTAACATAAAAAAAAATTAGAGAGGGTTACCCAGGCACGGTGGCTCGCACCTGTAGTCCCAGCTGCTCAGGAGGCTGAGATGGGGAGGATCACTTGAGCCCAGGAGTTTGAGGTTTCAGTAAGCTGTGATGAGGCGACTACACTCCAGCCTGGGTGACAGTGAGATTCTGTCTCAAAGAAAAAGAGAGAGCAGGAACAATAAGCACTACTAAAATTCATCAAATTGCTGAACATCATAATTTAAAGGGATACTGGAGGTAAGGAAAATGGGCTCCTTCTGTTGTTCTATAATGACAACAATAGTAAGCACCATCATTATCACAGCTTTCTTTCCTTGCTTTCGTTCTTATCCCTCCCAACCTCCCTTGGGGAAAGAACTTTTCTAAACTAAGATCACATACACTAAAGACTTGTTCTTATGACAAGAATGTTTGACTTTTCTTTTAGCACATTTATGGTAGAATGGAGATTCTAGATTGTATTCCTCTGTCTCTGAATACTGGATGCTTTCCCACATTGGTAACCCTTTTCCCCTCTTCCTTAAAATTACCAGGCGAGAGTAGGAAAACTTGAATTCCAGAAAGGTTTTAATACGGACTTCTATAAAAGCGTAACAATTAAGTCCACTTAGGGAGTAGGGACGTCTTTCGTACTTTTAAAAACATCCAAAGTCAGTATTCCCAGGTGGGATGTACTACTGAGAAATAGAAGTCTCTCAGTTGGACCTAGCTTATACGGAACATTAAAACAGCAGGCATTGCTGACTATAGGTGATGGGTAATTAGAGCAAAATTTGGTAGCTTTTAAATGGCGTTAATTTAAAAGGCGTAGTTTTTGTCTCTTAATCTAGAGTAAGGCTATTCTTATTCTGGTTTCTATCTGATCTATCTGAAGAGTATAAAAATTGGCTGATGGAAATCAAGATTGGAAGTGCAACTGAGCAGCACAGTCACCTACAGAAAACATTAAATAATTCTAAAAAATGTTTGTCCCGCAGTGTTTATATATTGGTTTCCTGCTTAAATTAGGCAAAAATTGGTAAAAATGCATTTGTAGAATGCTATTTTCATTTAGTTAAGAAGAATGGAGAGCCATTGACTTGGAGAAGCTTCCAATATCCAGAGGAGGAAGAAAATTGACACGTTTCATTCTGAGCAAGCGTGAATAGGAAAAACAGAAGCCACTTGGTTTCATAATCAGCTCGATGTGAAGGGATTTGAGAGGTTCTGTCCATTCTTTCCCTTTACTGGTTAGGAAGCCGAGTCCAGGAGAAATCCCTTGCCTAGGGTCAGATAGAACTAAAGGAAAGCAGCCTTCATCATTACCACCCTCCATGTGCTCTGTATTCTCCAGCCAGGCTTGGTTGTAAGATTTATTTAACGACACGTGTGACTGTAAGACTATTTGTGATGGTGAATACTACAGATTTGACTGGGTAATGTGATATTTGTTATTTGCTTTAAGTTAACTTTAGCCTTTAGCGTGGTGTGATGGAAAGGGCACTAAACTTGTGATCTGGAAGACTTGGGTTTAAGTTTCAGCTTTGACATTAGCTTCCGCAACGCTGACAGCCCTATTTTCTTAATCCATGAAATGGGAATAATAATACTCACCCAATTTACCTTACACGGTTATGAGGATTAATTGTGAAGGGCTTTGTAAAAGTATAAAGTGCTGTATAAACATCAGGGTGTTAATCTCATGTTTTTGGTGACAGGCTAAAAAGACATAGTTTTCAAATTTTGGATACTCTTTAATTTGCATAATTTTACACATTCTTTCTCTATTTTTAGTGTATTTTTTTCCTTTAGAATTTCTTTTGTTAGGAATTATAATATCTCTCTTCATCCGGGCTTTGTCTCAGGGTATAAACTCAAAGCATTTCCCCCAGTGCAATTTGTGAGTCCCTTGGCATATTTGAAATTTTTGATAGTTTATTCAGTATATGAAAGCTGTATCCTATAAGACCATAGGACACTTAAATATTCAAATGTATATTGTGAAAATCCTAGCATGCCCTTTATTGGGGATGAAGGATTGAGGGTAGTTTGTCATATAGTCACCACCTTAAAACAACCCACCTAAGCACAGCCCTGGCAGCACAGATTGGAAAGGGATTTGGTAATTACACTCTACACTCTTTAGTTCTTCTATGAATATAACCAATCTGGGCAATTTGGGCACCAGAGTGAATTTTTAGGCATGAATTATCTGGTTAAGTTAGCCAGATAATTGCCAGCTGTCTCCTGCGCTCTCTGCTCTGTAGACCCCAGCCTGAATAATTGTCTTCTGTTTACTCATGCAAGCAAGTTGCTGGTTTCCATTTTCAAACAAAAACTAACTGCATGTTAGAATGGTATTTTAATTGAGCTATTTTTGTTGCTGATTCAGAGATCTCCCACCTTTTGCCAAAGGAGTTGCCCAGATCAGAGCCCATTAATTTGGTTGATTTTAGGGGGGCTTCCCTTGTTGACTTGGGGGAAGTCTTAAATATAGTAAAAGAGATTTGGGAGTTAATGATACGAGGTTTTGTGAAACATTCAAAACTTATCTCAAATTCTGACCAAACATTTTTCTACTAATTTTCTTAACTAAATGGAAACTCCAGCTGTATAAATAATGATTTTTGTTTGAAAATATTTCTCCCCTTGTTTTTAGAACCATCAGGGGAATTAAATTATAAATAAGTAGCAGCAAAGAACTACTTTGTCTATGTGAAGCAGAACGCAAAATTGCTCAGATTTTGAACTGAGTTCCAGAACGTAGAGACCACCTTTTCGCATGGGTTGATGAAGCAAGCTGCTGTTTGGGGAAGAGGAAGAGGCTGACTCAGATGTTTCCTTTTTTGTTTGTTTCTTTATTTTGATTAATTAATTTGTCCATTTCTCTGTTAGATCTGCAGGTCTTTCCTTATACTCCTTACTGAATACAAGTGCAATGATGTGTCCCTCTGCAACCATCATTTTCTTATTTTTCTTTAAAAAAAAAAAGAACATTTCACTTACCTCACAAACCTCATCCTATTTACACCTATATAATGGAAATATTTAAGTTTGTGACCAATACTGATCCTTTTCTCTCTGTAGGTTTGAGTGTTGGGATATGAAGTCCAGTGGAGAAACAAGGGCACCTCAACCCACCAGTGTGCTCTACTCAGTCCTTCCTCATCTCTTACAGCAAAACCTCCTTATCAAACATTGCATGCTACCTGGCCCCCTTTGTCATACTTTTTCTTGCACTTTCATTATTGTATATCAAAGATTTACCCATGTTATTGAACAACTGGTTTTTCATCACGTATTTGGAACTCATCTTTTAAGGGAGTTGTTTTTTAATATATTCTTCATTCCACAAATACTTAGCCAATGCCTATTTTGTGACAGGTACGTTACTACCAAAGAAATCGTAACAATAGTTATCCAGAAAAATTATAATAAGTTAGTAGTGCCAAAATCCTCTTATTTTGAACTCTTTTCCAGAATGTTCCAAAGGAAACAAATGGCTACAGTGAGTTCGTTAGCCCCAACCTACTTCTAGCCAAGGCAGTTCTCACTGCAGAACTGTATCCATCAGTGCAAAGCAAGAGAGGAGAAAGCTTGGCCTCTGTGTCAGGGAGAGTGAATTTACCATTCTGCACCTGGCAGGTTTGACTCCTCCTCTGGTCTCTCTGGCTTCTTGGTAGGAAGTCAGCGATACCCTAGGAAGAGGCTGACTCTCTTATTTAGGATTTGGTCTGCTCTCTGCGACCCACTAGAAAAACTGAAGTTTTCTTTCCATAATGATGTGAATGAAGTGTTGCTGGTTACCATGTCTGTGAAAGCTCGTTAAGAATGACTTATTTTCCTTTGGAAGAAGAGCTCTGGTGCTGGAGCTAGCAGTGGAAATGTCAGGACTGAGGAGCATAAGGCTCCTGCTGTAACTCTGGTTTCCAGATTTATTTGAGCCTATTTCTGCCAGGAGTGATTCTGTGGGCATCTTGAACAGGGAAGTGTACAGATGGCCAAAGAGAGGGAAGGTGGTCAAAGATAGGGGGAGAAGACCCCGCAGTCCAGTGTGGACAGACAAGAGAAGGACCTGCAGGGGTGAGGACATACAGAACACAAAATTTACTATTTCAGCCATTTTTAGGTGTACCATTCAGTAGCTTTAGGTATATTTCCAATGTTGTGCAACCATCACCTCTGTCTGTCTCCAGAATTTTTTCACCGTCTCTAACAGAAACTCTGTACTGTTAAATAGCAACTCCCCTCCCCTTCCTTCCAGTGTCTAGTAAGCTCTATTCTACTTTTTGTCCCTATAAACTTGATTACTCTAGGTACCTCATGTAAGTCAAATCATAAAATATGTGTCTTTCTGTATCTGGCCTATTTCACTTAGCGTGATGTCTTCAAGTTTCATCCATGTTGTAGCACATATCAGAATCTCATTCTTTCATATGGCTGACTAATATTCCATTGTCTGTATATACCACATTCTGTTTATTCATTCATTCATCAATGGACATTTGAGTTGTTTCCACCTCCTGGCTATCATAAGTAATGCTGATGTGAACATTGGTGTACAAGTATCTGAGTCCCTGTTTTCAATTCCTTTGGGTTTATACCCAGAAGTAGAATTGCTGGGCCTATGGTAATTCTGTATTGAACTTTTTGAGGAGCTGTCAAACTATTTTCCACAGCGGCTGCACCATTCTACATTCCCACTAGCCATGCACGAGAAGGAGGGAGGACCCTTGCTTTGACCCCTCTGAATGTCACCCAACTGTATTATAATTTGCTAACCAGGCCTAATCCTCCTTCATCACTGGGTTTCCCGTAACTGTTTTTGCTCTTTGGTGAGTCTGCCTGCCCCTTTGCGTTGGCTTTGGCTGGAGAAAGGAGCAAATCTGTCTTGTTCTTGACCCGGTTGGATATGCCATTCCTGTTTGTGAGGTGTTGGAAGGTTTTCTCTGACTATGGGGTCAGGTGTTGTGTGCCTGTCTTCAGTGTGAAGGCAAGCCAGCATGGCAAAGCCTGCTCACCCTGCCTCCTCCAGAAACAATCTGCCTTTGAGTGTTTTCATTCTCCTAGTAACCGTCTTCCTTAATAGCTGTGGCTTCATCTAAATGAAAAATTTATCTTGTGCTGCTTACCAAAGGAGAGGCTCCTCACATGTCAGATATTATTTCACCAATTAGTAACTTCTGCACTTTTTATTCCTTAAAGCACAGTTTAGAATGATATCAGTTTCCATAACATGGAACTTCTTATGCATTTTTATTATTATGTAGTTCTAAGAAATGAAGCAAAATTTAGAATTATTTGAAATGCTTTTAACACCTTCAATTTGATATGTAGTTGGGTGTATATTTATGTCGGGACACGATTCTTTTCATTGGCCAGTGTAGACAAAGCCTTTAGCTGGAGTGCATTGTGGCAATCATAGCTCACTGCAACCGCGAACTCCTGGGCTCAAGTGATCCTCTTGCCTCAGCCTGCTGAGTAGCTGGGGCTACAGGCCTGTGCCACCATGCCCAGCTAATTTTTCTATTTTTTATAGGGTCAGAGTCTTGCTATGTTACTCAGGCTGGTCTCAAACTCCTGGCTTCAAGGGATCCTCTGGCCTCGGCCTCCCAAAGTGCTGGGATTACAGGTGTGAGCCACCACGCCCGGCCTCAAGTCCATTTTTAAATTTAGCCTTTGACATAGTTGTGTGATGCAGGTGGCCCATAGGCACCATTATCTTCTTTTGGCAGATGAGGAAACTGAAGCACGTCTGTCCGCACGGAAAGCTGGACCCGCCCAGGAAGTGCTGTCGGGCCCAGTGGGAGGGAAACAAGTGGGGCTTGGGGTCCCTCCTCCGTGTCTGTGGCTTCTCTCCACAGACTGATCCTTCTCAAAGTCCGTGGCTGCCCTTCTTGGGTCCTCATTCTTTTCCCCTTCATGGAATTATTCTGTGGGGTCTGTACATAATTATTCTGCTTTCTAACACATAACTTCCCCATACCTTATTCTTTACAAAATACTCACTTTCTTGGTCTGAAATCCCCAGTTTAGGATTATTAATAACATTTTTGGAAAACTGTAGTGCTTCAGATGCTGCCTCTGCCTGTGTGAATTTTGGTAGCAGTATAGCCTTTTATATGTTATTTGACAGTTAATTGTATATGCCTGTGTTACATGTCTTCCATCAAATTAAGAGTCAATTATTTTATTTTATTTATTTTACTTTAATTTCTTATCAAGTATTTTAATATTGTTTAGCTTTTAAAATGATAGAATGCTCTTCTAAGCTAGGTTGTAAGCTTTTTAGAGGTAAAAGTCATATGTTAGGGTCCCTGTAGTGTCTTGTACACTGTAGGTATACACCACATATTTATGATATGAAATGGTGTTTTTAGGCAAGGAGATTTTTGATATTAACTACTCATGGTTCATAACAAGTTCAGTCTTTATGAAATAAACTTCATTCAAATCCTTGAATTCCATTTTGCAGTGTAGCTATATAGCTGACACATTAGACAAATTAAGTTTATCTATTATCTTAGTTTATTCCTTCAGGAAACAAAAATGTCTGGTATCTAATATGATCCCTAGTGGGCCCTCAAAAGATATTAGTTTCCACCTCCACCGAAAGTCGAGTTGTGGGTTCTTTTATCTTTATTCCATTGTTTGTGCCTTGTTATAGCTGTATGTGGAAGAAAACGCAGAAAATCAGTGTGGTTCCTGCCCTTGCAGTTTTGCACAACTTGTTTGCGTCCTCACCCAGAAGCAAGATCTTTGGAAATGAAATGTTATATCAAAAACAGACAATAAAACAACCAAAACACATTTTCATAACCATTTGATTCAAGACTTTGTTAAGTCTTGGGTCTTGGAAAATGTTGCTAGTCAACCCAAAGGTCTTGGGAAGTCCCCCTGAGTCATGATTGGGTGTGGTAGAACTAGGATGGGTACCTCTGGGCTTTGGTTCTGATGCTAAGTCCCCTGAGGGCAGCACTCGGCAAAGCAGCTGTTTAGTATCTTTATCCCCAGGCCCGGCCCAGTTCCAGTCACATAATATTAATAGATGCTCATTACATGGCTCTTTTTTTTTTTTAAGACAGGGTGTCACTGTGTTGCCCAGGCTGGAATGCAGGAGCATGATCACAGCTCACTGCAACCTCAAACTCCTGGGCTTAAGTGATCCTCCTGCCTCAGCCTCCCGAGTAGCTGGGACTACAGGCATGTGCCTCCATGCCCAGTTAATTTTTCTGTTTTTTTGTAGGGATGAAGTCTCACTATGTTGCCCAGGCTGGTCTGGAACTCCTGACCTCAAGTGATCCTCCCCCCTCAGCCTCCCAAAGTACTGGGATTACAGGCATGAGCCACGGTACCTGGCCTCATTGCGTATCTTTTGAACTGATCTGCATTGACCTTGCCATGCCTGGGATCCTTGGACAAATTATAGTCTCTGGGTCTCAAGTTCCTCCTCAGTTGGGGTAGGGAGTGGGGAGCAGGTCCTAGTGAGTTGTTCCTTTTGTGCAAGAATCCCTGGCAGTGGTAGCAGCACCCTGTACTCTAACATAGAAGAGTATCAGCATCGTCTTCCTTCGTAGGATTACAAGGCTTTGCAAAAATTAGAATGAGTATATTTTCTCCATTTTGTAAGGCATGCATTTTTTTCATTTGTACATATGTCTCTCAGCATTGATCTACTGCTACGTTTATTCATAAAACAGTGGTACATCTTGTAATCAGTAGCTTCTTAGAAATGAGGAATTCATTTTCTCCTCACTCTGGGAGGCAGTACAGCTCAGTACAGTAAGTCCTCACCTAACGTCTTCGATCCGTTCTTAGAAACTCAGACTTTAAGCCAGATGACATGTAACAAAACCAATTTGACCACAGGATAATTGATATAACTAAGAGTTAAGTTCCTCCAATGTGTTTCTAGTCACAAAAGCATAATCAAACTCCTAAATAAAGACCAAAACACTTCTAATATTGAATTTGGAAATAAAGATGAAGTATACGTGCATTTAAGAAAGATTAATAAAAATAAGTAAGTTAGTTATTTCAGTGGCTTATTCCTGTAATCCCAGCACTTTGGGATACCAAGGCAAGAGAATCACTTGAGGCCAGAAATTCAAGACCAGCCTGGGCAAACATAGCAAGACCCTGTCTCTACAAAAAAATTAAAAAATTAGCCAGGCATAATAGTCCTATAGTCACAGCTACTTGGGAGGCTGAGGCAGGAGGATCGCTTGAGCCCAGGTGTTGGAGGCTGCAGTAAGCTATGATCGCAGTACTACACTCCAGCCTGGGTGACAGAGTGAAACTCTGTCTCTTAAGAAAAGTCATTTACCCAATTATTCCAGTTCCAGTTCAGTGCAGAGAGTGGCCAAAGCCTATCCCGGCAGCTGAGGGCCCCAGGTGGGAACCAGCCCTGGACAGGAAGCCGTGCTGTTGCAGGTGCACTCACACACCCCACACCCACTCAGGCGGGAAGCATGTAGACATGCCAGTTTCCAATTTACGTAACATGCGCATCTTTGGGATATGGGAGGAATCCAGAGCATCCAAAGAAAACCCCCCAGAGACATGGGAAGAATGGGCAAACTCCACAGAGGACAGTGGCCTGGGGTGGGAATTGATTTTTTTTTTCACATCAACATTACAACATTGAACAAAGTGATGCTATCGTTACAAATTGGGTGTTAGACTTGGGTTCAAGTCTCCTCTTTGCCACTTTCTAGCTTCAAGTTTCTCATCTGTGACTTAAAAGTTTAGGGAAGATGAAATGATACGGTTTAGCACAGCAGAGGGCCAGTACAGATTAACTATAATTGTTTTCACAAAATTTTCTCACCAAAAGCTTAGGGACTTATCCTTGAAGGCATTAGGTGTGCCTACTTGACATGTACAGGTGTTATTATGTGTCCCACCACAGGTAGCACTTAAGGTTAGAATCATAGCTGACCCTAATGTAAAATACATATTTCTGGACAAGGAAATGGACAGTGAAATTTGCGATCCATCCTCTGTATTATTTTTGACAGGATAGACACCTCAACATGTAGAGGGAACCTAAAAATTTAAAAATAAAAACAAATCTTTACAACAGAAAGCAGCTTCATGAAATGTCAGTTTTAGTGCATCTTTATAAGGAATTGCAGCCACCTTACAGACTCAGAAGATGATTCTTTTTTCTTTTTTGTCTTAGGTAATATCAGGATGTAGTGTAATAAGTTAGATTAACATATTAGCCTGCATCTTCTCGAGGAAAACAGGTAGAGCACAGAGGAGGGAGAAACCCTCCATGTTACCCTGTCTAATGTCATACTAAAGGGAAGTATGACCAGCCAATGCCTGGTGCTCTACAGCTTGGCACCGATGTGGGGGAAGGGTACCGCCTCTCTTTTGAGGTTTCTTGCCCAAGGGAAGCTAAGCAATCCTGCATTATTAGTGGGGT
Source organism: Lepilemur ruficaudatus (assembly GCA_963574885.1). Lineage (NCBI taxonomy): Eukaryota > Metazoa > Chordata > Mammalia > Primates > Lepilemuridae > Lepilemur > Lepilemur ruficaudatus. The sequence goes on from CAUYRT010019567.1 coordinate 20,143, forward strand.
GTGTGTGTGTGTGTGTGAGAGAGAGAGAGAGAGAGAGAGAGAGAGAGAGAGAATACACACGGACAGGGCCAATAAATCTTGCCATTTTGCTTTATATCAGACAACCCACCCCCAGCCCTCAGCACAGGAATGTAGTCATAACCCCAAGCCACTGCTTTTTCCTCTAAACTTGAGCAGGTCTTCGAGGCAGCTCACGATTGCACCAGACAGACCCATAGCAATCTTTCGGGATTTTTTTCCCCTTAATGGCAGTGATTTGCACTGATCCAGCCTCCAAGGGTGAGGACCTCAATGAAATAGAGAATTTATTTTTATATTATATCATATTGTGCAGAGACTGCTGTATAATCAGGAGTCAAAAATCTAAGGGATTAGGCTGTGAAGTCATTTTGTCCATGAGTTGGGTTACAACACATTCATTCATTGTAAACAATCGCCAACAGTCACTGCCATAATTTATTCTTACCAGTAAGTTGGGTTTTCAAGTGACAGTAAGCTGTCAGAATCAAGCAACCACGAGTTCTTGGTGCATGAATGCTGGCAGAGACTTTTGTGAGACTTCAGGTACCACCACTGCAGCCCAGAGATGAGCAAATGGAGGACCAGAAGGGGGAAGTGACCTCCCAAGGTCAATAGTGGGTTGGGGCCATGTTGAGGACTGAAACACTGGTGGTCCTTGACACTCTGTCCTTAGGTCTTATTGCTCCACTTCCTGATGACACAGTGGATCGGATTTTACTCCAGTTTCATTCCTAGGGATGGATATGAAATTGTTTCGCCTTGTCTAACCCCATTCTCTTTCTCCATGAAGATTACAGGTAGTGACTTGAGAAACTGAACAAGGGATGGTGAAACCTAGTTTGTAGTGGGCTCTTTTTGGTTTGGTTGTCATGAGTGCTCTTGATGCATAGCTTAGAAACCTCTCCAGAGAAAATAATAATAGCTCTCCAAGGAGTGCTAGTGCAGACTGGCATGTTGTTGTGCTTGCTGGTGTATATCTTCCAGTAAATTCCTGGTATGAAGAGTCTGTACTGGAGAAATTGGCTGACTTGTTTTCTTTCACTATTGTATGACAATCATGGAACTGTAACTCCGGTGCCTTGTGATGTGGCCAGAGTAAGTTAAATGTGTTTGCCTTTATTTTACACACACACACACACACACACACGAGTCTGAACAGAGGAGGTGCTTTTAAAATATGATATTTTAGAGAATATGTCAAAACTTCCTTCTCTTCAGATAGACATGGATGTGCTAAAAAAAAACCTTAGTTACTATGACTTATTTGTGTATTCTATGTGGTGTATTTTATATAGTGTCTAAAGGTGTTTCCTCATTTTAAATTAGATAAAAGGCAAATTTGAGATGTGGGGGAAGGGTAGGTTGTGTTTCTTGTCTGATCTGGGGAATTTTATATTCCTGAAGTCTATAATTAGGTGCATGTGCTGATTGTTTATTTATTAAAACAAAGCTGGGGGCAGGGGCGAGGGGAGTGCCACACAGTGGAGAACATTCTATGGCAAACATCTGAGCTTCACTTAAAAGCATGGGCTGCAAAGAAATGTAAATTCATTGGCTTAATTAGAAGAGAATATTTATAGAAATTGAATGATCCAGTAAAACTAAAAGCCTGGCTTCTTTCGTCTTCAGAGACCTGCTTTAGTAAATGCTGTTCTGAAAAGCCCTTTCCTGCAAAGTGGACTTTGCCATCTAATTTTTGGCCTCTAGAGGTCAATAACTTTGGCCTAGCCCTATCACTTGGCTCGTATTTACTAACTACTTTTCTTTTTTGGTTTTGGATTGTAGTGAAAACACACATGTAAAGAAAAAAATGTTCATGTGCACCAAAGTTTTCTGATTTTTTTATATGGTTCCATAATTTGATTTTAATAACTGTTATAAAGAAACTTTCCTGAGAAAGTACACTTTGCAAATCTTGCTCTCCAGCCTGTTCTCATCTACCCTGCCCTCCTATACTTTTTATAGATCACAATTTCCATTAGGTTCTTATAAATTCTTCCACTATTCATGCAAATTCAAAAAATTAAAAATAGGTTTTTATTTTTTTCTTCTTTTCTTAGAAATGGTGACTAGATGTTATTCTGCACCTTGTTTTTACATCTTCTTTAATGAGCTTTTCGTATCAGTACGTACAGAGCTGCCTTATACTTTTTAGTGCTGTGTAGTATTCCATTGTGTGGACATCTCCAAGTTATTAACCAGTCCTCAATAGACCCCTTGATTCTTTCCGTCTTCTGCTATTACAAAGTTGCAGTGAATAATTTTGTGTGAGTATCACTTGTGCAGGTATATCTGTAGGGTGGTTTCCTATAGAGAAGATTGGGATTTTGGTCAGCAGATACATGCATATGTATTTGTGATAGTCTTGCTTTCCCTTCCTATGGACTGTTTCTGTTGTTTTATGGAACACTTCACAAATTTGCATGTCATCCTTGCACAGGGCCATGCTAATCCCTGTATCATTGCAATTTTAATGTATGTGCTGCCAAAGCGAGCACCCTATGGACTGTTTGATTTAGGCACTCCTACCAGCTTATGAGGGCTTCACCAACAGCGTGGGTTTCAAACTTTTGGATTTGTGCCAATCTCGTGTGTGAAATATAGTATATTGATAGATACGGTCTAAATTTGTATGCCTTTAAGAAAAACAAGAGGTTGAACATCTTTTAATATGTTTAAAAGCCACTTGTATTTTTTCTTTTTCTTTTTTTTCAAACTGTGTATTCCTGTACTTGATTTGCTCTTTTATTGGGTTGTTGATCTTTTGTTGATTTGTAAGGGCTCTTTACATGATAGCGAGATTAGCTGTAAGTCTGTGATATGATCTCCAAATTTTTTTTTCAGGTTATCGTTTTCTTTAGTCTTTGAGGTTTTTATTTGCCTCACAGAAATTAAGCTTTATACAGTACATTTTTTCCATTCTTTATTTTGTGGTTTCTGGGTGATTTTAAGTCATGGAAAGCATCCTCCACTAACCCCCTTCCACATACACACATGTACAGGAATTGATCTATATTTTCTTGCAGAATTTCTGTGCTATACCATTTTTTACATTTAAATATTTGCTCCATTTGAAGTCTATCCTGATAGTCTGCTGAGTAGGGATTCAACTTTTTTTCCAGATGGCTAGCCAGTCCTCTAATATCTTTGTCAAGAAGCCCACTTTTCCCCCACTAAAATGTCACCATTATAAAGTAAACATTTTGTAAATGAAAAATAGCCACTCTTCCTTTGTAAAACAAGAAACCACGGGTCAACAATTTTTGGAAAGAATGTTTAGGTCCTTCTTTTTTTAACTTAAGGTACCTCTTCCAAGGGTAATGTTTACTCATGAATGAATGAATGACATTAATTGAACCCACTTGTTTGTTACTAGTAGGGAATGAAAAAATTTTACCTCTTGGCACAAATGCCAAGATTTATCTTTTTTTTTTTTTTTTTTTTTGAGACAGAGTCTCCCTCTGTTGCCTGGGCTAGAGTGCCGTGGCGTCAGCCTAGCTCACAGCAACCTCAAACTCCTGGGCTCAAGTGATCCTCCTGCCTCAGCCTCCCAGAGTGCTAGGATTACAGGTGTGAGCCACCATGCCCAGCCCCAAGATTTATCTTAAGACAGTGTCTCCTGCCATTCAAAGTATTTGTTACTCAAGGACCATGCCTTTTGTGAGCCCTTAGAACAGGAGCTCTCAGTGTGGTCCTCACACCAGGAGCATCAGCATCACCTGGGAACTTGTCAGAAATGCAAATTGCCATCCTTGACCTACAGAATCAGAGATCCTGTGCAAATGGGCCCAACAATCTGAATTTGACAAGCCTTCCAGGTGATTCTGAGCATGCTCAAGTTTGAGACCCCCATGACCTTAGAAGTCATATTTAATTTCAAAATGGCAAATTGCAACCCTATAGCACTGCCTCTTGGGTGGCTAGGTTCAGTCCTTATCTTCTTGACATGTAAAAATGTAAAGACTAGTAGGATGTGACAATATTGGTTCTTGGACAGTGGAATTCTTAGAGTGGGAAACTTCTCTGGGTTTTTTCCAGAAGTCACAAAGATATCTCACTAGTGCTTTGGATTAGTACATCTTACATCCAAAAAGTTGCCACTGGGTCAGTGCTTCCCTTTGTCATATAGTAAAAAACCAGCAAAACTGGTTTCTATAATATGCTAGGAAGTTTTGTAGCATTGAAGACTTGTCTTACCCCCACAAAAGCATCATTGTTTCTTCTCATCCCTTGCCCCTCTGCCTTTAAAAATAATTTGATACCAGAACAGAATACCTCTGATGACTGTTAGCCACACCATAATGGCACTTATATTTGATAGGTTAAGGCAGAGTTCCCATAAATAGCAGTACCCTCTGAGCCTAATTGCCAACCAGGGTTCAGCTTAGAACAGTAGTTCTAAAACTTTTGTGTACAATAGAGTCCACTGAATAGCTTTTTAAAATCCTGCTACCCAAGCTACCCATGTAACTAACTCCATATCTCAGGGATGGGGGACCCAGGGACCAGTATTTTTTAGAAAATTTCCCAGTTGATTCCAAGGTGTATCCAAGTTTGAGAACCAGAAACTTGTACGTTTGTTTTAAAAGTAATTTTTGTTACCATAACAAGGACTGTAAGAAGGACCAAATATCACATGCAAGAAAGTGGTCCTGAATGCTGGTATACAATCAGAATAAGAAATTTATAGTTTAATTAGCAAGTTGCTTGCAAATTAAATCAACTCCTTTTTGGATGGCTTTCTCATCTGAAGAACCCACGTTGAGTATGTGTTTCTCTCTGCATCCAGTGCATTTCGTTGTAATAGTCCTGCTGATTGATTTTGTTGGCTGCAAACAAAGTGATAAAATGCCATTGGACGCCTGTGCCAGCGAGGTTAGCACTGGACTTTCCTATTTGGCTCTATTCTGATGCATTTAGCAGATTGAATCCAACCTTCTTCGGAGACTCTGACTTGCAGAAGCTTCTGCTGTCTTAGAGAGCTCCTGGGAAAGCTATAGTCCTTTCTAGATCTTTTTCTACCTTTTGACCCTTCGGATAGTGCGTTGTCCACAGCAGCAGTTGACAGTCCTACGTAGAAGTCCATCATATTTATTGACTCTGCTGCACAATTTTCCCTGTAGTGAGTCATAGTTGGCTGAAAAAGGGAGACGAGGATTAAGAACAAAACTTTCTAAACATCCTGCTTTCCCTGAAGACAGAGCACAATCGTAATAAAGTAAGCATTCTTTTGCACAGGCCCTGGGGCAAGGGTGTCCCAAATGCTTGGACAGAGGTGTCGTTTGGGTCATAAATAGTGTGGTAATAGGGCGGAGACAAAAAAAAATTCTCTCATCCCTTTTACAACTCTAGACAATTCTAGAACCAAGCCTTAGGAACCCAGGGAAAGAACTCATGAAATGACACATGGCTTAGGCTTTATATAGCCAGCCCTCAAGTTTAAGCTAGGCAAAGAGCTTATGTGGTTGGCTACAAACTAAATCACAAGTCAAGAGACTTTGGTTAGTCTTGCTCAGAGATGGCAAGGAGAAATGAACAAAAGAGGTAAACCCATTAACTTTATCAGTATGTGAGGCTTCAGAGCCTCTTACAGGCATTCAAGCCCTGGGAATGTTTTAGGGAATTTTCAGTCCTCTCTTTACTTTGTACAAATGAAGAAACTGAGGCCCAGGAAGGATCTGTAACTTGGCCAAGGTTTCTTGCCAGTCCTCCAGTCTCCCAGTTAAAAAAAAAAAGAAATTAAGTTACATTTTGCATACTGACAAAAAGAATTATACAACAGAAATAAAACTCATTTTAATGTATCCGTTCTTGTAGTTTCTTATTTTATTCACCTTTATAAATGACTCTCAGAACATTGTCATAAAGAGAATTCTCCTAAATTGGAATGTGATTCAAATAGTGCCATTTTCCTCCTTGCTTTTTATGAAATGACTGCCTACACGCACTCACACACATATTTTAGTGAGCAATGCAGTGTGCGAATACAAATAGAAATAGATTTTGTAAAAAAATTAATGTCTGTTCACTAGTTGAAAAAAGTACCAGTCATTATAAGATTCATTAACCATATGTTTAATAAAACTATCAGGGTTTTTTTTAATTGATAACTTTATAAATAATGTTCTCATATTGGTAAACTTTAATTGATCTGCACAGATCATGAAGTTTTGTTTATTGCACAGTTAATTATTCACTGCTTTTAAAATAACCAGGTACTTATTTTGCATTTATAATGATTTCATTGCAAAAAGTTAGCCCCGATAATAGGAATCTGATGATGAATTCTCACGTCAGTCTCATGTGGAGTTCTTTGAAGTTCACTTGGGGTCATTCATCAAGAAAAGCAATGCATTTCAGGTTTGTGACCTTACTTTGCCCACAGGTGAGATTTCCAGGCTGTGAACCAGCAGGAGGAGAGGCAGTGGGAGGATGTGAGGTAGGTAGGGCTGCAGAGATGAAGAGAGTTTCTCCTCTACACCCTCCTTGCCTACATCTGGGAGTAAGTATAGCCTAGGGAGAAATTGTTCTCCGACTTGTCAGGTTCAACTAGATTACCTCTTGAGAGCCTTAGTTTTCTCTTTAATCTTCCAATTAACAAGCATCTATTGAGGTAGCGTCTAGTGCCTAGAATTGTTGCAAAGTATATAGACTAGGGGTAATGAAGAGATAAGTGGGTTGGAAAATAAGTGCTCGTAAAAAGGAGACAAACTCTGAATGGCCACCTAGCTACACCTGTTTGCTCCACCTGAGCTCAATTCCTGTTCAGATATATTGTTGCTCTTCCTGTACTCATCAGGCTGCTGCGTGGAGCCAGGGGTCTTGATAAATTTTGTAGTTTGTTATTGACCTTATCATTAGTAAAGGTTAGTAGTATCATCATTCCTTTCCTGCACAACACACTAGCATTTTTTTCCAAAACTTACTTAGATAAAGAACATTTTTCTTTGTATACATGTTCAATGAATTCAGTATTATCAAGTTTGTGTATTTTTATAGCTTCTTGATCACTGTTCCAGCCCACATTTTTAAAAAAGCATATTATATTAAAAAAGCATATAAATTTTTAAAATTTTTTTCCTACTATTTTTTTTGAAGGTCTTTTTATGTGTATGTGAAAAATGAGCATGATTTCCTATGTATTCATTAGCAATCACTGCCGTAGGCCTTTCAGTTTTATTTTTCTTCTGAACCTCAAAGGTAGTGGCTCATTATGAAGTAGAAAAAGGCTAAGACCTTGTTTGAAGCTATGGTGGGCAAGCCAGAGGCTTCTGAACCATGATCTCTATCAAAACGTTTGCCCACATTAGAGTAATAGGGGGTCAGAGTCTGATTGAGGATGTGACTGGAGGAATTTGACGCCTTTGAAAGAATGGTGTGTGCGTTTTCTATTTTGATGGCTGTGTTGTTTTGCCCAGTAGATTTAAGAAGAGGAGATTCACACTTTGTGTACCCCACGTGGAGAGCTCAGGAATCGCTCTGCCCATTGGCATTATTCCTGTCCACTCACCAGCCCTGCTCTTCTCTGTACCTCCCTCCCAGACCATTTTTCCGTTTCCTCAGCCTTGGAAAAAACAGCTCACTCACCGGAGCTTGGAGATAAGTTTCTGTTCTTTGTTGTTGTTTTTAAGAAAGCGGAATTCTCTTCTTAGAGCCGATACATCTTATCAGTGTAACTTTACTCACTTTCTAAGGATTCTATTCTGTCCATTAAACACTAAATTTCTCTGATGTAAATAAACCTGTTGGTAAAGCTCTGTCGTGACATGAGGGCTAAAGTATTGCTTTCTTGTGTGGATAATGCATTTTTAATATTCTGTTTCCCAGAAATGGTTCCAAGATGCTTCTCTGGAAGTTTCAGGGAAAAACAAATAGAATAAGGGAAGTTTTTGCCTTATTCTGCCCCTGTCTGGGTGTTTTGTTTGATGATTCTGTCATCTCAAAAGTTGTTTAATCCTGTATTTACTGGTTTGGGATCATATGAAATGAGGTGTATGTCAGATTTTCCACAGCTGTTTTCTCTCTAGTGATACAGCCAGGTAGAGCTTCAGGGGGAAAAATGGCAGGAGGGATGTCAAGTCCCAGGGATTATCTGGAAAGACTAAGTGATCCCAGAAGAGTGATACCATCTGTAAAAACCAAGTACCACTTCTACCCTTAGATGAAGAGCCTGTTCTGAAATTCTCCTGTTACCAATAAATTATATTAAATAGCATAGCTCTGAATAGTCAGTGTATTTGAGAATTGACACCACTATGTTTACATTTTTTTTGCTTTTTTTTTTTTTTTGATACTAGTGTCTGTCTCTGTCGCCAGGCTAGATACAGTGCAGTGTTGTCATCACAGCTCACAGCAACCTCAAACCCCTGGGCTCAAACCATCCTCCTGCCTCAGCTTCCCGGGTAGCTGGGACTACAGGCAGTTGCCACTATGCCCAGCTGATTTTTCTATTTTTAGTAGAAATAGGGTCTCACTCTTGCTCAGGCTGGTCTGGAACTCCTAACCTCAAGCAATCCTCCTGCCTCAGCCTCCCAGAGTGCTAGGATTACAGGCATGAGCCACCATGCCCAGCCTACATACTTTTTTTTAATACAAAAAAATTTTCATCTTAACAAATTAAAGGTTTGTTAGGGCAGGGGTCCCCAACCCATAGTGAGTTGTATAATTATTTCATTATATATTACAATGTAATAATAATAGAAATAAAGTGCACAATAAATGTAATGCGCTCGAATCATCCAGAAACCATCTCCCCCATTCCCGGTCCATAGAAAAATTGTCTTCCATGGAAACGGTCCCTGATGCCAAAAACGTTGGGGACCACTGCCTTACTAGATAAAGCAAAGATGTACCTTGCCCATTAAATACTGCAGGTTCATAATGTTCTATATTATGGATATATAATATAGAATGGTTATGTAAACATTCCCTTATTAATGAACAATATAGTCATTTAGATTGTTTTTAACTTACCCCTATTAATTAAAATGCTGTAATAAACATCCTTATACATGCCTCTCTGTGCACATTCTTTAGTATTTCTCTAGGATAAATTAATTCCCAGAAGTACACTTGTAGAGTCAAAAGGTTATGCATGTTTAAAATATTATTAACACTGCCAGATTATCCTCCAAAATAGTTATACTAAGTCACATGCTCATCCTTCTCCCTCACTAGTTGACTTCTTATTTGTAATTTTTAAAAATTTACTTTAAAATATTTCAGACACAAAGGGTAGAAAGAATAGCACCCATGTAATGACATTAACAGTACAGTTAATGAAGACACTTTTGTTTTCCTCCCCACTGTCCTTTTTTCCCTACATTTCTCTGTGTTTCTTGTATTTTTCTATATCTGCATTATGTATGTATACTTTTACTATGTATTGATTATTCTAATGCTATTTAGTTTTCTTTTTCTTTTTTTTTTTTTTTGAGACAAGGTCTCACTATGGTGCCCAGGCTGGTCTTGAACTCCTGGGCTCAGGCAGTCCTCCTACCTTAGCCTCCTGAGTAGCTGGAACTATAGGCCTGCACCACTGTGCCCATCTTCTAATGCTACTTAATAATGTTTTCAATGTTTTAAAATTTTATAAAAGGATATCATATACATTCTGTGGGGTTTTTTTTTTACTCAGTATTATATTTGTGTGATTGATCTATGTTGATAACTATAGCCTGGTACTAATGCTGCTCTACAAATTCTTGTTCACATGTCCTTGTGCATATGTGCAAGAGTTTGTGGTGCATACCGAAGAACTGATGGAAGTCACTAAATAGTGATAAAACTGTCCTCCAGAGGGGTCACCCACCTCACCAACTCTGCCTCAAGCAAGGTATCATGGTTTCTCGTGTTTATGGCATTTGGTATTTTCAGGCTTTATAATTTCTGTCAATCTGATGAATGGCCAGTTTATTTCATTTTTATTATAATTTGTTTCCTGGATTTCATAACTAATATTTTCAACCATATCTAGTATACTCTTCTGGGAATTGCCTATTCCTATCTTTTGTCTAATTTTCTCTTGTGTCGTATGCCCTTTTCCTACTGGTTACTACTATAATAATTCCTTACCTATTCTGGATAATAATTCTTAGATAGTTATGTGCATTGTACATGTCTTCTCCTAATGTGTTACTTAACTTTTCATTATTTTATTGTGGTCTTTTGATGACCAGAGTCAATTTTAATATAGTTTTACACATGTATGATTTGTGCATTTTGTCTTCTTTGAGCAATCCTTCCCTCCCATGCAGTCAAATATTTTCTTCTTTGTCTCCTGCTCCCCTCATTAGATCTGGAGTTGAATTTTGTGTGTGATTTGAGGGAGGGATCCATCCAGTTTTATTTTTTCTTCTCAGATAAACAATTTATTTATTTTTTATTTATTTATTTTTTTTTTTTGAGGCAGAGTCTCACTCTGTTGCCCGGGCTAGAGTGAGTGCTGTGGCATCAGCTTAGCTCACTGCAACCTCAAACTCCTGGGCTCAAGCAATCCTTCTGCCTCAGCCTCCCAAGTAGCTGGGACTACAGGCATGCGCCACCATGCCCGGCTGATTTTTTCTATATATATCTTTAGTTGGCCAATTAATTTCTTTCTTTCTATTTAT